>CAMZMU010000072.1:48895590-49137934 GCA_947311845.1 Poa pratensis | reverse complement strand
TTGTTGCAAGGCGGCATCTGCTTCGTCTGTCCACTCAAAGTTGTCAGATTTCTTCAGAAGCCGGTAGAGAGGCAGTGCCTTTTCTCCAAGATGGCTAATGAAACGATGATGGCAGCCGCCAAGCCGGCAAGTCGCTGCACGCCCTTCAGGTCCTTGGGCCTGGATATGTTGAGGATTGCCCTGATTTTTTCCAGATTGACCTCTATTTCTCGTTCGGAAATGATAAAGCCGAGCAATTTGCGGCAGGAACCCCGAAGATGCATTTTTTCGGTTGAGCTTCATCCTATATACCCGGAGGCTATCAAAGGTTTCTCTCAGGTCGTCAAGCAAATCTGCCTTCTTTTTCGACATGACGGCAATGTCGTCAACATAGACGTGAACATTGTGGCCAATTTTCTCGTGAAGGCATCTTTGCATACATCGCTGATACGTTGCGCGGCATTCTTTAGGCCGAAGGGCATTGTGATGTAGCAGAAGGTCCCGTAGGGCGTAGTAAATGATGTTTTGAGTTGTTCGGATTCTCGCATTTTGATCTGGTGGTACCCAGAGTACGCGTCCAAAAGCACAGCAACTCAGAGCTGGCTGTGGAGTCTATGACCTGATCTATGGTAAAGCAAAGTGGTCCTTAGGACAGCACTTTATGCTTATTGGGTTTTGGAACCATTACAGGGTTTGCCAACCAATCAGTGTGTACTACCTCCCTAATGAACTTGGCTTCTTGCAACTTGATGATCTCCTTCCCTATCGCCATCCGCTTCTTCTCACCGTAGCGCCTTATTCCTTGCTTTACTGGCTTGGCTCCTTCATAGACATTAAGAGAGTGCTCAGCAAGTTCCCTCGGGACACCTGGCATGTCGGCTGACGACCATGCAAAGATGTCCTGATTCTCATGAGGAACCTGACGAGCGCGCTTTCCTATTTGTCATCCAGGCGAGCCCCGATGGTGACTTGCTTGGAGCTGTCACCTGGGACCAGGTTCATTCTTTGTATCCTCGGACGCCTTGAAAGTCTTTTTGGGCTCGGCGGTCTTCATATCTTCTGGCAACTGCGACGTATCAGTTTCCTTTTTCAACATGGCTAATTCCTCTGCGTGGAGGACTGCCTCAGCGAAGGCGGCATTGCCACGCTCGCACTCCTTTGCTTTCTTGAAGTTGCCATTGACAATGATTGTACCGTTGGGTCCAGGCATCTTCAGCTTGTTGTAGATGTAACACGGCCGAGCCATGAATTTGGCGAAAGCTGTACGCCCAAAGATGGTGTGGTAAGCACTCTTGAAGGGGACTACTTCAAACCTGAGATACTCCGAGCGGTAGTTTGTCTCAGGTCCAAAAGTAACCTCAAGTTTGATGCTTCCCATTGACTTGGCTTGCTTTCCCGGAACGATGCCATGAAACTTGACTTTGCTGTAGTCAAGCTGGCTTTCCGACAAGTTAATGTGCTTCAGGGTGTCCGCGTATATGATGTTGAGACTACTGCCGCCGTCCATCAACACCTTGGTGAGCCTGAAGTTGTCGACAATTGGGTCGACGACAAGGGCGTATTTGCCGGGGTGAGGTACGTAATCTAGGTGATCATCTTATCCCAAGTGATTGGCTTCTCTGACCAGTCTAAATACTGAGGCACATTAGGCACTGTGGCGTTTAGCTCGCGCATTTCCGCCTTTTCTTCCTTTGACGAAGGAGTGCCCAAAAAGCAGACCAGTTGGCCATGTACCTTGGGGTATTGTTTTTCCTTCTGCGCCAGCTTGGGTTCCTCATCCTCCGACATGGAAACTACTCCCTGCTTGTCTTCCTTTTTTGTCTTCTCAGCTTTTTGCTCTTTTTTGGCTTCCAGCCAACCTCGGGGTCCTTCTTGAAATCCTCCATGAACCGGCATTCCCCCAGTGTGTGGTTAACCTTGCCTAAGGACGCGTGGATTGGGCAGGGCAAGGCTTTTGCCTGATCGTATGTCAGGGTTGCTTGCTGGAGCCGCCTTCTTTACCCTTTCCTTTCCACTTGCGGCTGCCGCCTTTGCCTTCGAAGGCGGCGGCGACCTCGTTTGAAGGTCCGGCTTTGTCGTCCTGGGGAGCCTTGCATTTGTGATTTGCTCGCCTGCTTGGCACCATGTCATGTGCGCCGTCTCCATCGCGTGCGTCGTCATCCGCCTGTGCGTACATGGCTGCTACTTTGAGCATGACTCCGAGATCTTTGACCTGCATGCGCACGAGCTTATGTGAGACTTGAGCCCTTCAGGAGGCCTGTGGTGAAGGCATGGATCGCTTGATTGTCGTCTACGTTTTCATAGCTTGCCTTCGTCTGAATCCACCTTGCCAAGAAGCTTGTAGCTGTTTCATCCGTTTTGCACGCAACGAACCAAATCTGTGTATGTATTGGGTCGCTTGTATGTGCCCTGAAAGTGCTGTGTGAACACCTTCTCCATGTCATGCCAGCTATGAATGCTTTTCTCCGGCAAGTTTTTGATCCAGCTTCGGGCTGTCCCTTCGAGCATGAGGGGAAGGAAGCGTGCGGCGACGAGGCCATTGACCCCGGCAATTTCGATTGCCAGCGCGTAGTCCGACAACCATGAGTTTGGCTTGTCCGCTCCATTGTACCTTTGATGAGTTTTTGACACTGATGTCATGTCGCAGGGTACTTGAACGTTGCAGATGGCTGGGCCAAAGCACTCAGGGCCGAGGTAGGCATCCTGCTTTCCAGCCTTAATGTCGTTGAGACGATGTCGTGCGTCTTGCGGACTGAGCTGCTTGCCGGATCTGTCGGCATTAGGCTCGTCCTGCGCTGCCCGGCTGTGCCTACGCTCGTTGTTGTACCCCTGGCTTCCACCTTCGTGCCTGGGCACTGGTGGTGGGGACTGTGTGCGGTCCCTACTTCTTCTTGGCGGTGGGGTGTTGTCACGATTGCCGCCACTCCTTGGCGGTTGCTTGCTTCCCCTGCTTCCGCCTTCATCCCGCCTAGGCAGAGGAGGTGAGGCCTTGCGTCTGTTGCCAGTTCTGGACGCCTCGTCACGCTGCCTTCTGGGAGGTGGTGACTTACGTGGGTCCTTCTCCTTGTCTTTCCCTTTTCCGTGGCTACTGGAGCTGGACGGATCCTCGGGGTTACCACCGGCCGCAGCTTTGCAAGCGTTGGATTTGGATTCCAGCCTTCCTCCTCTTGCGTCTGCCATGTCGGCGCGAGAATCAGCACGGGCCTGCTGCTCTAAAGCTTGATGGGCAAGGATCGATGCGTAGTAAATCTTCTCGTCCTTGTCGTATTCATCATTGTGGAGGATGTCTAAGGCGGCTGCAGTGTTGAGGACAGGGGTGGCGAGGATGACGTCCCCGTTCTTATCCTTACGCTGCGGCGCTGTAGCCCACTCGAAACCAAGCTTTTGGGCAGGGGATTTGAAGTTGTCGGGGGACCGATCCCTCCCTTTCTTGCTTTTCTTATCTGCCACAGGTCCTGCCGGCTTGGGCAATGGAGTATTGGTGAAAAGATTGCGCTTGGGGTCTAACTTGGCGGTTATCTTGGTGTTTTCCTCCTTGGTTTGCTCCACCAAGGTGTTTCGAAGTTTCTCCAAATCAGCCGGATTGGTTTTGTCGGTCACCGGCGTGTGCAGAACTTCCGCCAGGGCCGCCATGTTCCCTATCTTCCTGGGCTCGCCTTTCTCTAGAACCCTCTTCTTTGGAGCCCCCGGAGTCTCCGGAAACAGTGGATCGGTTGCCGGGGTCCCAGCGTTGGCGGCGTCTGTTGCTGCCGCCTGCGCTGAAGCTGCACCGGTGACATCCGCCATGAACACCTGCTGCATGTTGACGGACGAACCTATAACCTCCTCCGAAGGAGGTGGAGGTGAAGCATCTTTTGATCTTTTATTCAAACATTCTTGCAGAATCTTCTTTGGAGTCAGAGTCTATGTTGACGTGAACAATAGATCTAGATCCGGCATCCGACATTGCATCATCCTAGAGTGCAGGAAGAATAGATTCGGGATCTTGACTATTGGGCTGGTAGTCGGATCCCAGTGCCGTCATGCCGACAAAGTGTAGATCTGAATCTGTGGACTCCTGAGAGGAGGCGGACTCAGATCCGTCTTGAGCGTACGCCTTTTGATTGCAGAGCGGGTGGGATGGCGAATAAATTCGCAGTAGCCCGTATGCCTCAGATGTGTAACCGATGAATACATCGACGCCGCCAAACAGCACAACACCACATCCGACAATATAGTCGTCTGCGGGGATGTAGGACTCATCGCAGCTGATGTAGTGGTTATTGCCGTAGCACATGGCGCGGCCGATGGCAATTGTTTCGCCGATGCCGCCTAGGGTTCCCGCCTGGAACATGACGCCTGACGCCTTAGGCCCCACGATGGGCGCCAACTATCGTCGTATCAGCATCTTGGATAGGAGACGGGGTCTTGCTAGCCGAGGTGAACGTAGGGCAAGAATGTGACGTCGTCTAGGTCGGGATCGAACAAGGCAGTTTACCCAGCTTCGGATCTCGCAGCGGTGGCGAGACCCTACGTGCTGCTATAACTCACTATAATGTCAATAGCCTTGATCGGGTTACAATGAGTTGGAAGTATGAGAGTATGCCCTAAAGGCTTCCCGTGATCCGGCTTATATAGGCGGCCGGACCTAGGGTTACAAGGTGATTACATATCCGGCAAGTATATAGAGTCCTAAACCTATCCGTCAAGTCTACCGCCTTCCGCCTTGGGCTTGGTGGCTTCATGGGCTTGGGTCTGGGGCCTCCTCCTTGCCGGCATCCGCCTTCCTTGATCGTCAGCTATCTGGGCCACCCGGCAGGCAAAGCCTTCACCACCACTGCGGGCCACCCTGGACTAGCCGGATTGATCCATGCTGGTGATACCCCTAGCTGGTATATCCCCAACACGCTGCCTCCTTTGAGGTGTTCCTCAAATAAACGATGTTTGAGTCTTTGACGTACTCCCTCTGTTCCGAATTATAAGATGTTTTAGGCTTTTCTGACAAAGGTCAAAAACTGTGAAAAGAAGTGTCAGCCCTCTAGCGAAATAACGAATCAGTTCAAATTCTGAATCCCAGCTAAACTCTCCCATCGCCCCAGATCGCGAAAAGAAAGGCCAGAGCGCCTAGGCACCTTGTCGCCGGGTGAGGCGGCTCAAGGCGCGGTGACGAAGCTCCTGTACATTCTCATCTTCACTCCATGGCGTGGCCTTGCTAGAGGCCCGATGGAAGAAGCTAGTGCGGGCGTAGGAGAGCAAAGGGACGAGGGCGGCGACACGCCAAGACAGCCAACTCCGTGCACTCCATAAAGGGTTGCGTGTATGGTAATTTAAAATTTTCCGTCAACATGCTATGCAACGAGACAGGATCTACTATGAAGATACATGTGAATACAAATATCTGAAGATAAGACGGGGTACGTTACCAACACCGTAGTAGCGGAAGAAGTGTTGATGACGTTGTCGATGTAGCCTATCGCAGATTTCCCTCAACTAAGCCTAGTTGAGAGAACATAGCCTCCTTCTCCTCCTTGCGCCTTGTGCTTGTTGATCCAACAGAGCAAGAGTCAACCGTCGGTGATCCAACGACTCACTCCTCCGAGATTTCGCACAGGTCCGCCGAAACTAGTTCAGCAGCGCTTCGCTGTCCAAGCTTGAAGCACTACTGGTGTATATGACGGTGGAATTCTCAACTCATGAGATTAGAGAGAGAGATTAGATCTAGTCTATTCGGAGAAGTCCATCTAATTAGAGTTATTCGATCCGATTAGACATGCTCTAAACTTGAGAGAACTTGTCTCAACTTGTGTGTCTCCAAATAGAGGATGGGGTGGGGTTTATATAGGTGGCCTAGGGGTAGGGAGCCTTGGGGAGGGGGCGAACCCTCCCCTAGGCCGGCCGAACCAAGGGGAGGAGGATTCCTCCCCATGGTCCAATTCGGATTGGACTTGGGGGAGGACTCCCCCCTTTCCATCTGCAACCTGCCAAGTGGCATGGCAAACTCACCTACGGGAGGAGTCCCTCCCCCCTGTCTGCCGCGCCCTGGTGGTCCCCACTGGCCCGCCACGCGCCACGCCACGTTGCGCCCTGGTGGGCCCCATAGTGGGTCCCACTGCCGGCCCACCGCCCCTATGGGGTGCGCCTGCCTAGTGGGTCCCACGGGCCAACTTGGCACCCCCTTTCGGTGGGCATATTTATATGATCCGGAACACCTAGTGTCCGCCGACAAAACCTTGGTATAAATATCTCCACTTATATAAACCATTAGGAATAAATCCGACAATAATAGAAACAATTCCTATTATCCTGAGACATCTAAAGTCTGCCTTTATTAATATCTCTGATATGCAATATATCTATCACGTAGAAAATACTTATTCTAGTGATACACTCTCAATATCCGGACCAACCATAATACATAGCTAACTAGTCCAAGTTTAAGTGTGTGACCCTACATGCTCGATTAACTAGTAGCTATGTTTGGTAAAGAGATTTATGCATGGTTGGTCACTGAACTTGGTCGAGATGAGTACTTTGGTCACTGAAGTTGCAAGATGTTGCCCGCGTGTCACTCAACTTGGCAGAGATGAGTAAACTGGTCACAATCGTGAAGTGCCACACAGATTGGACCATTGACCGCATAATTTGACCAATTTTTTGTTGCTAAAACAACCATATGGAATCACAAAATCAAATTAACCTATTTCTTTTTATGTCTGTCTCGCTTATGAGGGTTGTTTTAGCAAAAAAAATTGGTCGAAGTGTGCGGTCGACGACCCAGTCAATGTGCCACTTCACGACTGTGACCAGTTTACTCATCTCTGCCAAGTTGAGTGACCCGTGGGCAACATCTGGCAACTTCAGTGATCAAAATACTCATCTCGGCCAAGTTCAGTGACCAACCATGCATATATCTCTTTGGTAAAACTTATCTAATCACCGATCAGGGTCAGAGATCGAGGACATCCTGAATGATCACTACTTGTTAAACGATTGAACTCTGTTGAACCTGTTGTTATAATATATCAATCCCATTACTCGCGATACTTTGAACTTCGCCCGAGATATAGATCCATTAGATAATTCCCATGAGTCTAACTCACCATATCTTTATCTATCTAGTTAAATGGCAAGATTCCTTTTTCTCGTTCATGTATTTCGATATCCCACACGATGAAACTTCATCGTGCATTGTCTGCAGAATATATTGGATATCTCAAGTGGGCCCAGGAAGTATGTTTTTTAACGGAGAAGTAATATCCCATCTTGGAACATTGAGATATATGCATACCCACAGTGTTACCCAGTGACTGCCGTTATGATCACCCAATTAAGGCCGTGACGGTTGACAGTACCAAAGCAACACTTAGTGCATACACAGCCTTAATAACCTCATGGTCTACAGATATAATATATAATAACTTTCTGTGATAAAACTAAGGACAAAAGACTTTAATGGATTCTCTTAGTATACCAACAAATTGGGTCTATCTAGCCATATTGTTCCACCAACAATATGCCATTCGTCAATGCGGACATAAATAATGTCCATGACGAGGAAAGCACGATCATCTCGCATTCAACAAAATAGTCTATATACAAGACTAGGGTATAAGTTAACTGTTCATGTTTACCACAAGTGCGTATGAGCTTTGCTCTGAATTTCACATTCAGCAGCCACAACAGTTATAGCATAGAAACATGAAACATAATATATGAATCAGATATATAAATCATTGCCATTTGGGCATACATCCAACACTCCACGCCCACAATGTGTCATCAAGGAGGAGGTCTGGAGGGGCTGCCGGATGAAGTGGGAGAGGCGACAAACCCGGCCGACGGAGAGTAGATCCACCGGTACCCACAGATCCACCACCACCGCTCACGAATTTGGACCGGCCGTCGAGGATTTGACCTCGATTCGCCTGTAGATGGAGAGAACGGAGGGTGGGAGATGGATTATGAGAGCACAGAGACGCCAACAACGCGTGTGGAGAGTCAAGAGTGAGAGTGCGTCGGCGACGCAAGAGGGAGGGGGAGAGCATGGACCACGTCGCTGACGCGAGTGGGATAGGGCGAGGGCGAGCGCGTCGTCGGGATAGCGAGTGGGAGACGGAGAGGGAGTGGGGAAAGTGACCGAGTGCGAGAGTTCGTCTCCATTCCGACCGGGGATGAAATCGGAAAGTGCGGAAAATTTGGAGTCAGAAATAAACTTCGAGAACATGAACTACCTTTTTCTAAACCGTCTTACAAAACGGAACAGAGGGAGTACTATGTAGTGCATGTATTTGTTTTATATAAAATGAAACGTTCTTGTGCCACGGACAAAGAAAGAACAAGTTGCCGTGCTCCAACTAGTCTCATGTGATATCGCTACTGTTCTAAACTCTAAGCACGTGCGCTTTGAAAGAGAAAAGTACACCCGACATTTGGATCTTTCGTCATCAAGGTTCATCCGTACTACGTAGTGATCACCGATGCGTTGATCAGCTCTAAGCACTTACATACGCGTCACGTTCATCCGTACCATCTACTAGTGGTTTTTGGCGCGGCGTGCGTCGCGCTCTTGACGTTAAATTTTGATGATGGTTTGTTTTTTTAGGAAAACAAAAAATGATCAGATTTAAATTGTTTGAAATGAAGATGAAATGTTGCAACCTGCCATGTCGTTTATTTTTAGATATTTGCAAATTTGGGATGGTTGGATATATTTGAAATATGACATAAAATCCGAGTTAACTTTGTAGTTAGAGGGAATGCAATTTGGGAGATATATTTTAGAGTGTCTATAATTTTCTAGTAGGTTATTTTTTTTTTCCGATTGTGGTTGTATATGAAGGTATTGACAACATCTGCCGTTTTTTTATTTTTATTTTTATTTTTATTTGGAGAGGTGTGGATTTTTTTTTGTGGGAAAAGAGAATTAGGGAAAAATATCAGGTAATAAAGTTGGGAAATATGTTACTTGCATGTATGTATTATGTTTTCCCGTAGTTCGAATATTCTGGTTTTTTTTAACAGCTATTGCCTAATATTTACATTTGTGGTACTGTTATGTTTATGTTTTTTATTCCGTGATATAAATAAGTAATTGTACCTTGCACGTTTTTTTGATCGGTCTGATGAATATTTTCAATTTTTTTATAGTGAATATAACTGAAGTTACTATTTTTGCGGCATCTAGTAGTTCTGTAAAATGATTTGAATACCGTAAGAAAGTATATGTGAAGTGGGCGAAATTATCTATCTAATGAACGTTCTATTCTAATTTTGGATTTCTTAAAAATTTCGTAAAACAATATTCGGGAAGTGTTATAACTTTTGTAAAGCAGGTTCTATTTAGAATTTGGTTTGTAATTTGAATATACTGGTTTGGATTTTTTTTGTTAGCAGCATTTTCGTAATATTTGCATGTGTGATATTTGTATGTCTACACTTGTGGAACCATTATTTAAATGGGTAATCATATTTTGCAAGTTTTTTGTGTGATCGTTTTCGTTTTGACAAATGGTTTAAATCTTTTCTCTGATGGATATACCTGAAGTTATTGATTTCGTGGCATTTAATAGCTTTATAAAATAGCCTAAATACCGTGGAGCAATGCACTTTTTTTTTTTGAACGCGGTTTTCATTGCTGCAACTGATACAACTAAAGATTTCAATCATGCAAATTGTTGAATTATTTTCCATAGTTTTTAAAAAATATTCATGTTTTCTGTATGCATTTTGTGTGTGTCTTTTTTTTCCCGTAATTGTAACTAATAATATTGGGATTTATCTACCTCATGTAAGTAGCAACGTCCTTCCTTAAATTGTTTTTTGTTTTGTTTTGTAAGTTTATCAGGATTTTGGAGATTTGGAGTATATGTAAATGTATGAAATATTCAAACTTGGAATTTGTTGGCACGTCATAAATGCTTACGTTTTTTTTGTTTATGTTGCTATGTCCAACGGTTTTAACGTTAACAAAATGATATGATTTGAAGGAGATGTAAATATTTAAAATTTGCATGTTTGAATTTCGGCTATATGGCATAAAAATCAAGCATTCATTTATGTGATTGTTTTGTGAGTTTGTATTTTTTTTGTTCCATAGTTTAGAAGTTGTTGGTTTTTGTGGAATTTATATGGCATTAACAGGTGTTGTGTTTTCGTGGAGTTTCTGTTCCGTGTCTTTGTAAGTAACGCGGTATGAAGAAATTTATTTTTGAAATGGTTACATCGGATTTTTTTCCGGGTTTGAATCTCTTAGAGTGTTAAATTATTGTGGTTTGGCAAGGTTGTGAGAAATATGGAAATTTGGAATTTCAATCGTGGTCTTATGTCATAAGTAGGCTTTGTGTGTGTGTGTTTTTTTTAGGTAGCTTGGTATATTTTCCATGGCATTACCGGTATTATTTACTGTGGTTTTTATTTGAGTTAGAAAGGAAGATGTGAATTTCAAATATTGCCTAAAATTTGAGTGTTGGAATAAATTTGGAAATAGCAGAATGTATTTTAAATGGCTATTTTGTATTCCTTTCAAATAATGTCTAAGTATTTGAAGTGGATGTTTTGATGTGTACACCTTTTTTTTTTGAGTTTGCTTTGAATTGATTTGGATGTATTTTTGAAAAGTTAGGGAATTATTGGAAAATCGAAAGTCAAAATAGCACAATGTATTTTAAATGTTTTTTTTTTGTATTCCTTTCAAATATTGTCTAAGTATTTGAAGTGGATGTTTTGATGTCTACACCTTTTTTTTGAGTTTGGTTTGAATTGATTTGGATGTCTATTTGAAAAGTTAGGGAATTGTTGGAAAAATAGGAGTGGGAAAAAATAGAAATGAGAGAAAACGGGTGGGGAAAAAAAAGAAAGGCCGAAACTGCAGCGTGTGAACTGGGCCGGCCCAGCAGCGGGCCCGTCTGAGGAGACCCAGCCCACTGTGACGTCAGGCTGACGTCACAGGGGCCGGAGCCGCAGCGGCGGAGGCGACGTCGCCGGCGGCGCGACATGGCAATCTGGGACGCGCGGCGACGCGGGCAGCACGTACGTGGCGGCGCCGCCGCCTGTAGACCACCGGAGCATCGCCGGCGAGCGGTGAACGGCGCGACGGCCACCGGTCGCGCCAGCGGCGATTCCGGCGCGGATCTGGCGTCCCGGCAGGCGGCGCGTGGGCAGGAGGTGGAGGCGAGGACGGCGGTGCCCGTCGTTTTCGCCGATCTGGACTCGGAGGCGCGTAGCGCCGGCGGGACGCGTCGGCGGCGGCTGCGGCGAGCGGCGGCGTCGCGGGAGAGGAGGGAGGAGGGGGGCATCTGTGACGTTTCGCAAAATAGTCCTGGTGGTTTTCGTAATTTGCGAACAGGTGCTTCCGCACGCAGAGGTGAGGGCCGCGGCGCGATTTCTCGGCCGCGAGGGGCTTATTCATAAAGCTGGCACGCGCTTCTTCTGCGGGCCGTCCGATCGCGTAGGAGCGGCCGAGATCGATATACTGTAGCGTACTGTTCATTTGCAACAGTACGCTACAGTAGACGATCGCGGAGAGGCCGCCATTTTGGGCTGCCTTAATATAGTTAGTATCCTTTCAAATAATGTCTAAGTATTTGAAGTGGATGTTTTGATGTGTACACCTTTTTTTTTTGAGTTTGCTTTGAATTGATTTGGATGTCTTTTTGAAAAGTTAGGGAATTATTGGAAAATCGAAAGTCGAAATAGCACAATGTATTTTAAATGTTTTTTTTGTATTCCTTTCAAATATTGTCTAAGTATTTGAAGTGGATGTTTTGATGTCTACACCTTTTTTTTGAGTTTGGTTTGAATTGATTTGGATGTCTATTTGAAAAGTTAGGGAATTGTTGGAAAAATAGGAGTGGGAAAAAAATAGAAATGAGAGAAAACGGGTGGGGAAAAAAAGAAAGGCCGAAACTGCAGCGCGTGAACTGGGCCGGCCCAGCAGCGGGCCCGTCTGAGGAGACCCAGCCCACTGTGACGTCAGGCTGACGTCACAGGGGCCGGAGCCGCAGCGGCGGAGGCGACGTCGCCGGCGGCGCGACACGGCAATCTGGGACGCGCGAGGGAGCGCACCAGACGCGCGGCGACGCGGGCAGCACGTACGTGGCGGCGCCGCCGCCTGTAGACCACCGGAGCATCGCCGGCGAGCGGTGAACGGCGCGACGGCCACCGGTCGCGCCAGCGGCGATTCCGGCGCGGATCCGGCGTCCCGGCAGGCGGCGCGTGGGCAGGAGGTGGAGGCGAGGACGACGGTGCCCGTCGTTTTCGCCGATCTGGACTCGGAGGCGCGTAGCGCCGGCGGGACGCGTCGGCGGCGGCTGCGGCGAGCGGCGGCGTCGCGGGAGAGGAGGGAGGAGGGGGGCATCTGTGACGTTTCGCAAAATAGTCCTGGTGGTTTTCGTAATTTGCGAACAGGTGCTTCCGCACGCAGAGGTGAGGGCCGCGGCACGATTTCTCGGCCGCGAGGGGCTTATTCATAAAGCTGGCACGCGCTTCTTCTGCGGGCCGTCCGATCGCGTAGGAGCGGCCGAGATCGATATACTGTAGCGTACTGTTCATTTGCAACAGTACGCTACAGTAGACGATCGCGGAGAGGCCGCCATTTTGGGCTGCCTTAATATAGTTAGTATCCTTTCAAATAATGTCTAAGTATTTGAAGTGGATGTTTTGATGTGTACACCTTTTTTTTTAGTTTGCTTTGAATTGATTTGGATGTCTTTTTGAAAAGTTAGGGAATTATTGGAAAATCGAAAGTCGAAATAGCACAATGTATTTTAAATGTTTTTTTTGTATTCCTTTCAAATATTGTCTAAGTATTTGAAGTGGATGTTTTGATGTCTACACCTTTTTTTTGAGTTTGGTTTGAATTGATTTGGATGTCTATTTGAAAAGTTAGGGAATTGTTGGAAAAATAGGAGTGGGAAAAAAATAGAAATGAGAGAAAACGGGTGGGGAAAAAAAGAAAGGCCGAAACTGCAGCGCGTGAACTGGGCCGGCCCAGCAGCGGGCCCGTCTGAGGAGACCCAGCCCACTGTGACGTCAGGCTGACGTCACAGGGGCCGGAGCCGCAGCGGCGGAGGCGACGTCGCCGGCGGCGCGACACGGCAATCTGGGACGCGCGAGGGAGCGCACCAGACGCGCGGCGACGCGGGCAGCACGTACGTGGCGGCGCCGCCGCCTGTAGACCACCGGAGCATCGCCGGCGAGCGGTGAACGGCGCGACGGCCACCGGTCGCGCCAGCGGCGATTCCGGCGCGGATCCGGCGTCCCGGCAGGCGGCGCGTGGGCAGGAGGTGGAGGCGAGGACGGCGGTGCCCGTCGTTTTCGCCGATCTGGACTCGGAGGCGCGTAGCGCCGGCGGGACGCGTCGGCGGCGGCTGCGGCGAGCGGCGGCGTCGCGGGAGAGGAGGGAGGAGGGGGGCATCTGTGACGTTTCGCAAAATAGTCCTGGTGGTTTTCGTAATTTGCGAACAGGTGCTTCCGCACGCAGAGGTGAGGGCCGCGGCGCGATTTCTCGGCCGCGAGGGGCTTATTCATAAAGCTGGCACGCGCTTCTTCTGCGGGCCGTCCGATCGCGTAGGAGCGGCCGAGATCGATATACTGTAGCGTACTGTTCATTTGCAACAGTACGCTACAGTAGACGATCGCGGAGAGGCCGCCATTTTGGGCTGCCTTAATATAGTTAGTAATTTACAGTATATCGATCGCGGAGAGGCCGCCATTTTGGGCTGCCTTAATATAGTTAGTAATTCTAACGGTCACCCCGTGCGGGAAAATATATATCATGTCACTGCACTGGATCGTCGATGTTTTTCTGAGGCCGTTAAGAGAAGAGTTCAGAGTTGAGAGTCAAAGCAGAGAAGCTTCCATCCAGGCTTCTCCCGGCTTTGAAATCTTCTGACCGATCCAACTAAGCTGACCCTGATTGACCAGTAAGTACGGTGGATGGATCGAGGTCATTTCCTTGCTCTGGTCGGTCAGGTCAAGTCTTTGAAACTGTATAAGAATTCA
Organism: Poa pratensis; assembly: GCA_947311845.1. Classification (NCBI taxonomy): domain Eukaryota; kingdom Viridiplantae; phylum Streptophyta; class Magnoliopsida; order Poales; family Poaceae; genus Poa; species Poa pratensis. The sequence goes on along the minus strand of CAMZMU010000072.1, from coordinate 49,123,975 downwards.
GTCAGAGAAGAGAACCTCACCTGCTCAATCTGAATGTTAAATGAAATGGATGCAGACATGCAGTTGTTTCGATTTCTTATCATGTCCTACATGCCATGTATTGTTTGACCAGAGTCTAGTCCTCCATTCAGAAATCCCACCGGTCCTCTCTGTACTCAATGAACATGACAGAAACTAAAAGGCACATGCATATCTTACTATATATATATATACTAGCAAAATGCCCGTGCGTTGCTACGGGCTGATGAGAAAATGATTCATACATCTATAGAAGTGTAAGATAAAAAGTGGCTATACAGATCGGTAAAGAGAAATCAACAATGCAAGTATGACCTAGTATCATGGTATGCAAATTTAAGTGGCAACCAAATTTAAAATCATGGTCGGAGTGAAAATACTACCAAATTGCAGTTCAGTATTCAGGATTCATGATCCGCTATATGCATGTTAAATGGTCAATCTGCATGAGACCCTGAATTGAGTTTATCTGATAGTAACATACAAGAAGAGGCTGGTTAGAGATGAAAATTGTTTAGTGGAACAATGCACAAAAGACCATCAGGTCAGGACACAATTGCTGAGACATGTTTCTATAATTCTATTTCATCCTAGATTCCCCTCTCTGAAAACCACGAATAATACACACATACGTGTGGTTGAAGGGGCCATATCAGAGTAGCCAAAAACACTCGGGAAATCAACGCACGACCAATGGCAGTTCGTCCTCATGAAGAAACGTGAGGAGATGAGATATCTCCGACTTTGATGGAAATTTAAGGTAGATGGGTAGGTAGGCAGATAGATGATAGATATCTGATCACAATCTCCACATCTGGCCTTGGCATCTTGTCACATTTTCCTTATGAACTCGGACCAAACCAGCCAATTCGGTCTGAAACATGCCTCCCGTTTTACTTTGATGGTAGTAATAAGATGCCAAATGAGACGCTGGTCTCTCCTAGTGTTGTTGCCATCAGCATAGGAGTATTTGATCACTAAGTTCATGTCGTGTACAAGATAGCTGCGGCTGCAAAGTTGCAGAATTTACATACTTTTTTTCTTATGGTCTCCTTGTCTGACGTAAAAGTTTCTAGTTTTTTAACTGTCAAAAACGTAATACTGACGAAACATTCTCAGTCTGCTTCTTGAAGATACCCAGATGCAGCCTTCGGAGGATGGCCGGAAATTGAAGAAGGGAAGGACTGAGCCACAGTCGTTGGGTACCAGGACGGCCGGCAGAGGTATGGAGGCTGGCCATCGCCACAAACCAGACGCGGCCGCATGCGGCGCGCTTCGAGGTCGTCGTCGAATCGAGACATCAGATCGAAAGAACCAGGAGCTGAGATCAGAGAAGTTGAAAGGAGCGCCACAACTGGTGAGGACGGAGGAGATGCAGCGACTTGCTCTGGCCGGAGGTCGAAGGGGAGGGGCCGAGTTGATATGAACTCCATGGCGAGCTTGAGCTGGTTGGGGGCGGAGCAGAGTAGGTACAGGCGTAGCACAGCCGTTGGGACGGCCACCTGGGCAAGACGGGGCTGAGGTATTCGGGGGATGTTTGGCTATGGGAAAGTAAAGATTTGGAAGCGACCTTGGACGCCTCGTCCAGCGCTGATGAGAAATCGAAGAGGAGGTCGAAGGAGAGGAGCGCGTCGGGGATATGCTGCTTGGGCGACGCCACTACGGACCTGCGGCCGCGGGTGGTGACCGGAGGCGGAGACGGGACCTCCACGGCTACGAGGGTGCACAGAGGAGCCCGACGGTTAACCGAGGGCGGCGGCAGCGCACGGGTCCTGCTCCCGCGCGGCGGCGCAAATACATCCCACTGCAACCCAGATCCTGCTCCAGGCTTTCCTTCTCCGTCGGCCGCTGTACTGCACACCGGCAAGCACCGGCGTCAGAGCAGCTGCCCCGCCGGTTCTCCTTCCTGTTCCTGAAGAACATCTCCAGCATCCGCATCACATAGCTTCCTCCGGGGGTGAATCTGGTCGGCGGCCTCGTTTACCTCGGCGACGGCTCAGGGCGCAGCGCGGAGATCTCGTCGCGACTCGCGCGTGGCTCTGCCCCCTCGGCTTTGAGAGCTCAGGGATTCACGATTAGCTTTTTTCTTCTTCACGGGAATACCGAAGCGGTAAGTCACACTTATCGGTGGCAAAGGGCTTAATTATTTCTTAGATGAGGGGTAAAACTGGAAAGTGAAAAACGCACCAACCATCAACCATCACCTCTAGCTATATTATAAACGCCCGTGCGTTGCTACGGGCTCTCAAACTCAGCATAATTGTCTGTTATGGTGCTTTGTAATTACCCACCCCGACTTTGTAGTTTCCAATAGTAAATGGTATGTTTACATAAGGTGTAGCAAAACATATATCGAAATGAAATTTAACGTAGTACACATAAGAAATGTGATGGAATTAATTCCCCCGGTTAAAGAAACATACTTGAATATTTTCAGTCATAAATGCGAAGCATGTATAATATTCCTAAAATCAATCTATGACAGTCATTGTAACCCTAGAATATTTAGATACAAAATAATACTTTGTTGTCTCTTTTGATTGTACATGTATTATTATTGATAGCAAAGTGCCCGTGCGTTGCAACGGGTCAGTGGCATGTCGTTGCAACAGGTCAATTTTTTAGACTCAGTGGCATGCCGTTGCGTCGTAGTGGGACTTTATTTTGTCTCTCCCAATGACATTATTCCTACATCGACCAACCTATTCAATACATGTGGGGCGCAACGTCAAAATTCTTTTCACGGCCCCCAGTAGACACGAAAGTGTTCGTGTGTTGCAATGGGTTAGAAAAGATCATGGTTTATTATAGTTATCGGTGCGACCTAATTTTTCCCCAAATTTGATCGTCAACCTTTTTGTTGTTTTGGGAAAAAAGGAACCCAAAAATATTTTCTTAACCAGACTATTTTTTTATTTTTTATTTTTAAGCATACCAAGATTTTGGAAGTTTTTTGCATTGTTTAAATGCCATTTTAAATCTCTACTACTATTATAGGAAAATACGCCCGTGCGTTGCTACGGTAGCGCTCTGTTTTCATGGAGATGGTGAACAAAGCAGGGTAAAAAAAATACTTAGTATAAATGACATAAGGCACAACACAAAAAAACACCCACGCGTACTTCTGTCCACGCACGCACAGCACACCATCCACACACAGGACACAATGTAAGCACGACGAGATTGATAGACAGATAGGTGTCAATGGCCAATTTCCTCTTGAAAATATTTACAATCCACTGGTTTTTAGTTGTGTCCAAGATCAACACGAGATCGGCGGAGTGGCCTGATCTTGGGCCGGCGACCGAGAAGAAATTGGGGATTTCTTATCCCTTGGGACCTTTACAGTTCAGCCTTTGTATATGGACTGCGGGTTAATTCTAGAAAAAGGAACGGACTAAACTGCAAAACGACCGAAATACCCGTGCGTTGCAACGGACGATGAATTTTTCGCAATATAACACTACGAAATGAATGACCAAGCGTCTGTGTGCTGCTACCGAACAATAGTATAAAGAACATAGCATCCCACTACTATATCTAATGATAACATAGTGACAATATCCTATCCAATTGTTTCATAAAGTACAGGCGAACCCTGAATCACAAGTCGAGTGCAAATAAATTTTGATCATGTAAGCAACTCTAAATTTGTGTGAATGAAGAGCTAATGTCACATATAAATTCTGAACATGGGCATCTTTGTTGAACAAAAAATAAATACTCCATGGACCTGTCGAACACCAAGATACACGGAGAAATATATGGGTATGCTAGAAAATGGTTCCTCTGAAGAACAGGTGACTTAGGAGTATAGCCGCGGCTGCTTGTGGTCAGGTAGTAGAACCAGCACAACAACACACCCAAAGAATATCAAGAATGATACATATATCATGGCATACATGTTTTTTTTGCAAGTTGGTCGAACGGTAAACTTGACAATTGTTCTGGTGAAAGCACAACGCACCCTTCCACAAAAATTGACAATTCGGAAACTTGACAATTTCAAACACCTACCGTGCGTTGGCTCACATCAGGATCACGTCCGCGATAAAGTCGTTATTGGTGAGTTCCAAATTATGCTGCTTCTAGGCACACACATGGTGGATTAGTGGTCATCTAGCCTTAATCTTCATGATGACCTCAGCTGCGGTGTCAGGCGATACCAGTTCGTTGAGCCAAAAAAACTACTACAGTATCTCGGGATCATCTAAACTGAAGCAAAGTCGCCACATTAGACTGAACTGAACTTTTACCCGTGAGAGACAGAATGCTAGTGTGGCAACGAGAGCAGAGTCCGGCCGAGGCTAGGAGTCGCAGCGGCAAGCACAGTTGACCGGGAAGGAAAAAAGGCTCGCCGTTGCAGCAGGAGGCTTTCGGCTGCCGGCCCTGGGAAAGAAGGTGGGGCGCGGCGTGGACTCGCGGGCTTCAGTGGCTGCAGGTACGGATGGCGTGTTGCTGCTCCCCGTCGTGGACGCGCCGGCGGATGCCGAGCTCCTCATGTGCGTCGTCGCAGTCGGGGACACGCTAAAAAAGGGACCAGATGTCACAGCCGGCAGTCGCCATCGAGTCGAGGAAGCGCCAGTGGAGGCCGAGCTTTTCTTCGAGCTTCGCGTGGCGCCGCTAAGGCTTGCTGCCCCGTGCGCCTCTCTGTTTTTCTTCCCCATCATCTCATAGCCGAGGGATGCAGCGGTGAGCACCGAGGCTAGGGTGGCCGGCCATCATCCGACCGCGCAGAAGGGGATCAATGGATTTTGGATTCGACAAATGTTAGACTATATAGCTTCTGTATAACCGCCGTCCTGGCCGGGCTCCCGCGCCGTCGCCGCCTCCCTGGCCAGGCTCCCGCGCCGCCGCACCCTCCTTGGCTCCTTCCATCCCCACCGGCCGCGCCCTCCTTCTCCCCAGCCGGCCGCCGCGGTACTCCATCTCCTCCCCGACCGACGGCTGCCGCGCGCGCCTCCCCTCCCTCTTCGGCCGCCGCGGCACTCCATCTCCTCCCTGACCGGCGGCCGCGGCGCCCCCTCTACTTCCGCCGCCGGACCACCTCCTGTGCCGCCCCACCTACGAGGCCCAGCGCCGCCGCCTCCCTAGACGAGGCCCCGCGCTACCGGCGGCCGCGACTCTCGCCGTCGCGCCTCCCGGTGAGGAATCCTTTCTCGCGGCACCCCGGCGAGCGCTTCCCGGGAGGTAACGCCGTCCCGCGCGCCTCCCTGGCGAGGAAGCCGCCCACACAGCCTCCATGTCCAGCGCATCCATGGTGAGGTGGCAGCACCGGCAAGCCCCTGCCCCAAACGCCAGCGGCCTCTCCTTCCTCCGGCAAGGCACCTCCAACCACTCCAGCCGCCTCTGCTCGCCGCCCCCCTGCTGTGATGCGCGATGCTGCTGCTTGCGTGACATACAAAGCGGCAAACGACGGGGAAAAGAAAGCTCCTCTCGTTTTGTTTGTCACTTGCTGAGTATATTGCATAGACACGAACATATTGGGGTCGGAGTTAAAAAAAGAAACAAAAATACCGAGCTAACAAATACACATAATCTACGTCTTGTCGTCAATGATCAATACTGCCGCACACTGCGTCGACGATGTCCTTTGTTCTGTGTCGTGCTAGTGCTGCTTGGTCATCCTGCCCCTGACAAGCTTAAAACCGTCGGCACCTGTCATCCCGTGGGAGTCAGCACGCGCTTCGCCGCTGGCGATGTGCACGAAGCCGGACGCGTCGGCAGCAGAGGCCACGACGGGGCCGAGCATGAGCACGATGCTCTGAGCCTCACGCGTAGGAGGCGCGGCGGGGCCTCTGTTCTGGTTACCCTCGCCGGTATAAGCCTGCCCGAAGCGCCCCTTGGCACAGCGTCGCGATGACGACGTCCCCGATTTGGAAGCAGCAATGCTGCGCGCCGTTGGACTGGGCCGTGCCGAGGCCGGCCAGCCGCTGCTCCAGGAGGAGAGAAGTGTGTGGTGGTGAATCGCACGCTGCCGCAGTTGCAGGACAACGCGCCATTGGTCAAGCCAGTCGGTCTCCATCTCTTGCCCTTCTTGAATTCTTGAGGACGATGCCGCGAATTTGGGATTGGTAGAATAGGGGACTTCGTAGGGACAAAGGGATTTGTTTCTCCGGGCGGCGTCTGTGTGTAAGCGCACAGGCTCGCATCAGAGGTGAGGGACGGGAGATTGGGGTCAGGCAACGGCGGTTGAGGGGCCCCAACTCGAGTTCGTACGCGAGGCCCGACTCGACGTCCTCTGATCTCCTCCCGTGTGATGGTGTGCTCTCATGCGGAGGCTATGTCGATGGAAGTCGCAGGTGAGGGCGGCGGCCAGAAGCGTATGCAGGCTACGCGGGGATGTTCGACCGGTGAGGTCTGGTGCGGGAGTTCCCGTTCTTCCTGCTGGAGGTGAGAGGCTCCGTCGCCGGTGGCCGGAGATCGACCGGGCGGCGGCGGTTCTGTTTGTGAGGCTAGTTCTGAATGTGTGGGGAGAAAACAGAAGCGAAACGGTACGTTCGACGTTTTTTTTTTTTTTTGCCTTTCTTAGGCAGTGGCAGACCATGTAATATATTCTAATAGGCAGGGGTAAATCTGGAAACAAAAATGACATACCAACACCTCCTCAAGCAATATTATATAGTAGAAGATATATATATATATATATATATATATATATATATATATATATATATATATAAAAGCTGAGGGTTTCAGCCTCCGCTAGAGGTGGCCGCGTCGCCGCACTGTGGATCGCCATAGTACCCCGCACATCTACAGTACCGCCCACTGCTACAGTACCCCCCGCATCTACAGTACACACGGCCCCCCCGCACTGTAGGTCGCTACAGCCGCACATTACAGTACCGCATACGGCTACAGCCCGCGTCTACAGTACCACGCGACCTCACGCCGTCATCCGACGGCCCTCCTTTTCATGATAATATATACATGAAATATATGCGCGTCGACGAGTAGGTTTCATTACCATAATCGGTTTCGAGTTTGGTCGACTCTAACTCCTTAATTTTGGATCCAAAATTCGTAAAAACATTTGACAAATTTTGTCAAATTCGTCGCACTCAGTCATCCGTTTGAAATTTCCTTTCACGAGTAGGTGTATAACACCCTTCCAAACAACTTTCATGTTTTAACCTTTTTATTTTGACGGACATATACATATTTCTATCTAATCTTCAAATTCGTTGTATTTTAGGCTGTGCAAAAAAATACAATCTAACATATATAAAAGACCAGGGTTTCACCGTCCGCTGGAGGCACCCACGTCACTTCGTGCACTGAAGAAGTGCAAATCTATAGTGCGTGCCCGCCTCCACGCCGTCGATCTTCAATCTTACCGTCCGTGTGGCCGTTTTGCAAAAAAAAACCTGCATTGTTTGCAAATTACGATTAGGCCCACATACCAAACCCTAGCCCTGGAGCCCGAATTGTGCTCATTTTCCCCACCTGCACCGCGTTGCCCGCATCCCCCCTCTACATCTCGCCTCCTCCAGCTCCGGCCGCCGATGCCCTGAAGCTTGCGAGTCCGAAGCCGGCTCTCCTCTTGCCTCCATCCCGACCGCCTCTCCGCCCACCTCCACCTCCATCCGAGGTCTACATCGGCGAGGAAGCGGATGGGGAGAGGACCCCTTCCATGTGTCTTCTCCTCCAATCCCTAGCCCTCGCCTGGTCTCCTCCCCAGACGCGCCCCTTCTCTCATGGCCGCCACCACCACCTTCTTCTACTTCTTCTTCCCCACATCCTTCCCACCCCGGTTGCTCCCCATCGCTGCCCTCGAGCTGCCCACGCCAGCCCGAGCCCTTGCCCACGCGGTCGGCTGCCTGCGTTGGAGGAGGAGAAGGTTGTGCGCCCGCCGAGTCTCTGCGCCCCGCATCGCCGTCCTCTCCATCCTCTCCGACCGTCACCTATAACTCGGCTCCCACCTTGGCAAGGTAAGCCCCGCGTCCCCACTCCCCTACCCGTCTCTCTTTACTGTGTTTATGTTCACTGTATGCAAAATATTGAAACTAATTAAATTGTAGTGTTCAGTTTTTATCTGAGTTGATTATATTAGATTGAAATGTTAGGAAAGCAAATAATACCGCTCATGGCGTTGTGTATTTTTTAAGCATACGTGTTATGACCATTAACATTTTTCCTTTTTTTGGTAGGCAGAGATTACACATTCATTTACTGCCCAAATCACACATTAGTTCTAATAAAATTATGTTACCACAAACTGATACTAACTAGACATGGGCCGGTTTTGAGGTAATGTCCTTTTGTATATAAATATCAAATTATATGTATTTTTTAAAACTACAATGCAACTTCAATTCTAATTCCCACATCACTGAGAAGAGACTATATTGGAAGGATCTCAGTTTGGGCCATTTTGTTTCCTCTGTTGGTACTTGCTTCATAGGCCATATAATTTTGATATATCTACTCGGAGCATGATAAAATCACTCCTCACAATTTGGTATTCTTACAAAAGCTTGCTAATCTTTACCATTTTTCCTGGCATGTATCTGCCCTGCTGATCAGATGCTTGATGTTTCCACCGCCTTATTTTAGTGCATGGTTAAATTCCCCTGCTAGCTATGATATAATTTGGTAAGTTTGTGCGACATGGTTTCAGGTGCATTCCCTTTAGAATTATTTTTTAAACACTACAAACTGCTAAAGAAGCCAATTACCATTAATTTGGCGCAATTATGATATACTGATGATCTCATTTTTTCTTTTAATGTTCTGTAGGATGTTAGCAAGATACATTGCACTGTCATGATCTGTGACCTCTTTTCCTCGGGCATGGTAGGCTATGGAGCTTTGTGTCTTCCACCACACATGCCTCTTGGGCGATGAAAGGAGAGCGCCTTGGTGAGTGCCAATACTCTCTCTCTCTCTCCCCCTAGAGTTGCAACTGCCTTCGCATAGGGCAGTGCATCTGAGAAAGAGGTGCACGAGGCCTTGGCAAGGACTAGCGAGAGACGACCCCAATCCAGCATAAATAATGTGATTTTTTTAGCTATGCATTTTTAGCTTATGAGGCTGAACTGCCTATGTATTTTTGGTTGTTGCATGTTTCAGTGTTAGCAATAGCTGAAAATGACTGTAGCAGAAAAGCAAGGTTGTGCTTACTGTATAATTACGATAAAGTCAGATATATGTTCTCTGATCAACATCTCCAACACGAGAATTCAGGTATATCTCCACCTCCACCTAAATAGATAGACCAAGAAAAGTGCTACCTACCATAAATCTACATTATTGTAGATAATTGATCTACTGCCCACATTACAGCAACGGGCGCGGCGTGTCGCCGTGCAAATCTTCTAGTAATCATCTAAAGACTACATTCTTGCTTGTGCCACAACCCTCCTCAGCGATTAGGCAATTCTGGCCGTAGATAAGGATTTACAGTCGATCCCAGCCGTCCGTTTCTCATCACGAGTGTGGTATATAAGTCGCTCCACGCGTGGAAAACCCTAGCCGCCAGCGCCAATCCCCTGCGTCCTCTCTCTTCTCCAATCCCCACTGCCCTCGCGTCTCTCTTCTCCTCCGACCCGCCGCCTTGCTCCCGCACCCTTCCTCCTCCTCCATCTCGCCGCCACGCGTCGTCGCAGCAGCGCAGCCGGCCGCTCTTTCGTCGCCCAAACCCTAGCTCCCATTCCCTCACGCGGCCGCACCCATCTCCTCTCTTTCTAAGCAGCCGGAGGTGACGACGCAGAGATGCCGCACGAGAGCAGCTTGACCTCCGCTGGAGCATCCCCGGCTCCATGGTGGCCGGCAGCGCGGTAGCTGGCCGCTCGCACCGTCGCCTAGCACCACGCTGGCTCCTCTGTGGAGCGGCTCAGATTTGTTGGGGGCCTCCTCTGTGCTCAAGGGGAGGAGCACCTGCTGCACCTCGCCGAGAAGACGGCGTCGCCAATCGCTCACAGCGCCGCCGGGAGGAGCAGGTGGTGGAGCTGCCGGTTTATCTCCCTCTGCCTGTATATGTGTGCGTGTTTTGTGTGTGTGCCGGTTTTGATCCCCTTCTTCCTGAAGTGGCTCAGGATTGAGGAGTACGATGCCTCATTTGCGGTTGGTGTGGCTTCCATGATGGAGGATGATGCGCTCTACCTCCTCTCCCTCTTCTCCCCAACCCGTTGGAGAATCCCAGGTTTCTATCTTTCTTGTATGCATCTGCCAGGTTCCCACGTTGTTGATGGGGTTGGAACAGGAGGACGTGTGAGACCAATAAGGAAGGCTGGTGAGAGGGCAGCTCGGCCTGGCCGTGGCAATGGTGCTGATTTATAGAGTGGATATTTTCTTTTTTTGTTGTGCATCTGATTTTGCCTCTGGTTTTATGTTCAGATGTATTCCGAGGCAAGAAGGTGAAGTTATGTAGAAGATTTTACCAATATCTTCTCCACCAGGTAATTGTTGGACCCTTTAGAATCTCAACCATAGGCTATATCCTACCGTGTTTTGTTTTCATGCATTGCAGATTCATCATGTACTGGAAAAAGCCTTTGTGATGCAAAGCATGATGTAGTTATCTTTTACAGGAAATGCACATTCTGCGTGATGGAATTCATCCATCTCATCTAAAAGGTAATGATTTAAATGTCAAATGTCCAATGCATGCTTTTTGTTTGTGTTTGTGCTTTCCTTGCATAGTTGTGAGTTTCAGATCTAAAGAGCATTAAAATTGTTGTTATTACTTCCCTTTATTGTTCTTTTGCTATTCTGCATTTATAATATCTACTTTCTGTAATATATTGAATGACTTAAATCTATACGTAAAAATAGCTATACACGCTTACAAGGTCTGATTCTCTAAGTAACCAAAAAAATCTGGTTTTTAATTTGAACAAATGAGAATCTGTTTTCAGTTGGTCTCTTGCTACTTGCAGTACTGCATATGATGCATATGTGACCTTAAGACATGAAATAGTTGTTCTGCAGGTTGGGTGCAGCGTGGATTGCATCTCAAGTGTTATGTTGTTCTCCAATCAAACCAGAACATATATTTTGGTATAGCATATGCTTGCATGGTTACTGAATTTATGATTGTTCACCATTCTGTTTTTGTAGCTTAGTTGGTTACCGGCTTCCTTACTTTCCTTGAAGGGGAGAAGCGGATGAAAGGCTTGAAGGCATTTAGGTTATATTGAGAGAGAACGAGCATTCCTATGGCCAAATGGCAAGATGGTTCATAGCTGTGAGGATGAGTGGATCACCAAAATATTTCTTCAGGTAGAAGAGCATCTTACCAATTTCATTTTCCAAAGCTGCGTTATCGAGAGCTCCCCTTTAGTTTTTAGCCCTTCATTTCTTACTCATAACAGATCTTTTCACTTTTAGGTGTTATATGATTAAGTTGGCAGCTCTCGATTTTGGCCATCGTTGAGGTGTGATATTGTTCTATTGGGTACAGATGGTGTGCAGCATATATCAGATGATACCAAGGTGAGTTACCTAGTTTTTTTTTCATATACATGTTCTGTGTTTTGAAGTATTTGGTAGAATGTTTCGATAAAATTTTAATAACAATATCCTAAATAAATTGGATGGAAGATAGCTTGAATAAGTGCATCTGTAACAGAATCCATAAATTATTTTGCGCAATAGTTAACCTATGACTATTTTGGTTCAGGTGTATTTTGGAGAAAGAAGATAAAGTTCTTATTGTTTGGTATCCAATGTATTTTGGTTCAGGTGCGCCTCTCTGCCGGTCCAATCATTTTACCAATATCATTGGTGTAGCTAACAGTTAGAGTATTTCTAAATCCTATTGTTTGGTCTCCATACATAACCATTGTACCTATACGTGTTTCATGCAACTTCGGTGTACTATGAGTACTTCTATCCATGGTGGCCTTATTGCTCTTACCCATGTGCTTCAATGCTTCTTAGTTCTTCTGTTTGATATCCATAAATTTTATATTTCATTTCTGATAGGTTATGGTGGATTCAAATGTCCAAACTTTCTACAGAATATATATATAGCTTATCGTTTGTCATAGGTCCCAAAATACAAGTTACGTGTTGGCAAAATTTAGTTGCCATGAGATGTGATGAATTTTCTGCTCCTGTGATAGTTTCTATGCTAGACCTGTATTTAGTCGTGTTAGTTAGCTTTCAAATCTGGGCCACAATAAATAAAAATGCATGTGCTACAGATATCTATCTATACGTGTATGTGCAAGGGTACTCATTTTAAACATTTGCCTTGTTGATTCCAAAGTTTAGTTGAATTTTTCCTTCTCAAATGTTTCATTTTTCTGTATTGAAGTATTTCCGTTGTTGATTTCAAAGTTTTTATTTGTTCGTGGGCATAAAGAGTTGCTGAAAGTATTTATTTTTTCCTCTCTAATTGTTCCCGTGGTTTATTGTGTAGTTCCAATGCAGAGAACTGTTCTGGATGCAGTGAATGCCATGCTTAGGGGTGGTCTGCGTGTCTGTGTTCTTCACCGTGGATAGAAGATCAGAGATGACAGCACAACCCTATTGCAGGCTGGGATTGCTCATGATGATATTCTAGACAACCTAGGCTTTTCACTTGAACCCAACTGTACACAACATCCATCGAAATATGCAGCTTCTGAAGATATTGAATTCCTTGAAACCGTCGATATTACTGAACCCCTAGCAAGGTATGCTCTAAAATATTGGTTCTTTACAATTATATGTAAACCATGAAAGTTCGTACCCTAACATAGGCTGGTGCAATGCAGGATCAACTAGCCTGATCCATATACATAATTTTGCTCTGTCAAGAGCTGATTTGTACATTTTTGTTTGGAGATCCAAAACCAAACCCATATAAGAACCAAACCGTTTAAAGGATTGGTGATTACTGACACCTTCAACATTGTCTATACTTGGACAAACAGTACGTGCTAATATAATCTCAACTCCGAATAAATGTGCTTAAAAAATGGAAAGAGAAAGTTTAAAAATAGGGAATGCTAACATATTATTTATTGCTACTCGTGAAGTTAGTTCGATTGTTTGTTATTTATTTCTTTAGCCAATAGGATCAGGCCGGGTGATACGTGTCATTGATTTTATAGCTCATGAGTCATGACCGAACCTGGGTGTTTTTTCCAGGACTGTCGTTTACTACCAGGGCCAATGTTATTTGTATGAATAATTCTTTGAGTGGTAAGGAATTTGTGGATTAGTGACATAGAGGACAACCGAGAAAGTTAAACATATACACCATTTGTTAATTTTAATCCTTTGCACTGAATTTTCTATTAGCTATTCATTGTTTTTGGCTGTCCTTTCTGAAAATATAGTTTGTATCAAGTTGTGTTTTAGTGCTTCATCATCTTCTCAGCCTCTACCTCATCCTTGATGTGCAACAGGAGTAGTGTGGTTGCCGTGGTACCGTGTGAGAGAGACTTCAATCCGGGGAGTTACAGCGCTGCGATCAGGTATTCAGATGTGGCTTGCCTCCCATAAGCTTGCTACTGCCTCCTCCAAGCTTTCTACTGCCTCCCCAAGCAACGACCAGGTGAGCACCCCAGTCTGTACTTTTTCCTTCACATGTTGCAGCAGCAAAGTGACTGTCCGGGACATCTTTAATTTTTACATCCTTTGGAGTAAAATAGCTGCATCCGCTGCTAACTCTAAGACATTGTGTTCTTACATAGTTTGGTCTGATTAAATCATGCTTTGTTGATAATATTTTCTTCTAGATGTTTATTTGTTGTTTGTTAATCATGCTTTGCTGATAATAACACTAAGCAGCAGGTCGGTTTGGTCTGGGATTGATAGTACCTGCGGAGATGTTATTTGTTAAGCTTCCTATTAACTTATTCGCTTATTTGTACTATTTAACTATATGATAACTCAAAAGAGATGTACTTGGTTATTTTCTTCTCTGAGTTAGGAATTGATCTATGTGCAGAATATTATGAGATGCTTCTATGATCGTTCATGCAAACAAAAATAGAAACTGCAGGATTTATTAGAGCTAATTGTTTATGCACATCAGATTGGTTCAGTCAGATGGTCAATCCAGTTTGTAGTGCTCATCACCTCATCACACAGTACTAATATTTGTTACAATGGTGATTTTATTTTATTTTGTTGTCTCTGTGGCAGATTTAACAACTCTAAGTAGATGACCATGCTCAGGGTTTGATGCAGGTAAGATAAAAGGCAGCATAACTGAAGGTACACACTCAACCATGCAGGGCTAAACTCAAGACTAGATAGTCTAACGAGATACACTAAAGCACAACTGCAATAGAAGAGCAAATACCCAGGAAGACATTACAGACTCTGATCAAAACGACCTCCCAAAGAACATAATGATGACTCCTTTTACTCCATAGTTCAGACTTCAGACTACTCTCATTGTATCGCCGAAACCACAGCCAAGAACTCCAAGAAGCACTCCCAGAACACTCTCTTAACTACGCAAACGCTGTAATGACCTCTTGCATGAAGTGATAACCCTCTGCATCATATGCCGCATCTCGGATCCCCAAAGAATTTGCCACTGCTGGAGAAATAAAATGATACGAAAACAAATTTCAGTTGGATTCTTCATCAGCTTCTTATCAAAAATTATTTTGCTTCTGGTTGTCTACAATGGCCACAAAACTGCCGCCACTCCGCACCAGTAATACTAGAATTGGTTTGTTTTGCCATCATGCACCATGTTCCTGAAATCCTGAATAGACGAAGGGAAAGAAGATTCATGCATGTCATGATCACTAACTTTTTTCTTTGTTTTGTAGTTAGATATTGCTGCCTAAATGATTATCTTGATTGATGTGTCCATTTTCATCCATTTCTTGGATGCGACAGTTCGAGTTGATATGTTGTGGTAGAAACCAGGCCACGTTTTTTTGTTGATCATTTGAAGAAATTTATGAGCAGTGTATAGTTGATATGAAACTGTAGGTTTGACGGTAGCTAGAGAAATATCAACTTGTGCATGTAAATGACACTTTGATGAATACACATATTCCGTATATTTAGGGCCCCTGCTTTACTAACTTGAGTCCCACTAATTGTTACCATGGCATAGGATGTACACCCACAATTTTTCCAGATTCATAAGGTGGATTGTTGATCCATGTTAATTTATGAGTTATACTAAGGACACTTTATTTAGCAAATCATGGCTGCTCTGTCCAAGTGCGAAGGGACACCAAGGCAAAACCACAAAACGAAAATGTTATGCTCTATCTTATCTTTATAAGCACCATCATGATGTTATTCACCCATGATTCTTATATGGTCTGTTGTCTTCGCTGAGTTGACATTACTGTTTTTGTTGTCTATGCTTACAGAAAATCATATTTCCATCAAAGCAAATTGTATTATCATGTTAACTGAATTTATACAAGATTTAAGCTCTAGAATAGGTAAATTTGGTAGCTAGCCCCACTTGATCCTGAAGTGTACAATTCATTTTTCCTTTTGTTTCTTGCAATTTGGTTTGTCGCGACTATGATTACCAATTTTTTTTGGTTGTGGTCCTTCAGGAAACTAAATGTGTCCTTTGTCTTCTTGCACAATGCTTCTGGTCGTATATCATTCCAGTGTTTTCTTAAATTGTTGGCTCTACCATTTTGCTTATCATGAGAGTAAGTAAAACATCACTTGCTTATTTTCATTTCATAGCTTAAATATAAGCATATTGTTAGTATGTATTAGAGGTCAAAAATTCCATTTTGTAGTATCATATCCTTATGCCCGCGAAATACATAGTTTATGATGCTTGTGGACTCAAAAGTATATTTATATTTGTCATATGTTGGATAAAGTTTTCATTGCAAGTATTATGAGTTCCTTTCATTTTATTTTATTATGCTCTGAGAAGATTGTGTCCATGATTTTTGTTTGTCCTGTACTATGACATATGTATTCAGCTGTAGTTGTTTAGCATGGTAGCTTTTGTGGTAAGTTGAGGAGTTTGGATTTGAGTTCTCCATCTCATTATGCATGGCAGATTTTTTGAAAGCACTTTGTATATTGTGTTCACGCATTAGTACTCCCTTTTGTAGAACACTAGAATTATTTTTTAGTACAGATATGTGTCCATATACCTCATGTATGATTATCAAGTCAAGTTCAGCATGCAGGCAAGTCTTACAAAATAAAGAGCATGCATTATGTTTTCAATTGATAAATGCCTGCACTGTTAATTACTAATCAACTCATTCTTAGGTAAACTTCAGTGCATAGGTTGCTCACCAATTACAGTAACGACAATCTGCTAATTGCATCAATATGTATTGCGCCATAGGCTAACAGGTTCCTATTTACTTCGTTGATATTAAGCATGTCCTTATTATTATGTATTGAGGCAAAGTATTTTTAGAATCAATAGGTGGTGCGCGGCAAGCCGCTCTTAAGTAGAATCATGTTTCTGTGGATCATGTTTATTTTGATCCTTGCTTGCAGTTTGATAAATCTTGATTACAATTTGTTAAGGTGAAAAAAGTGTACTATTGCTACTGGTCTGTTTCGATTTTATCCTTATTTTGCTTTTCCGTTGGATGGCAGGCTGAGCCTATAGCCTATGCAGGTATATATCCAGCAGACCGGATCCATGTATCATCACTAGGATTGCTCACTTCACACCCTTGGTTGTTTAATCTTGAATCCACTATTTAATCACGGTGGCATGTCTAATATGTCTGTTATTGATGCCCCTTGCAAACAATCCTATCATCGACAGGTTAGTTAGAAGATCATATGTATAACATACTTAAATGACAAATAATCTCTTATCATATTGGTTTCCATGTAGCTAGGCAAATCTGATCAAATAATTCAGTTCTGATGCTGAGTGCTCTAATTCATTATAACACAATTTGATTTGATTCACTTATGCAGGTGCTCAAAACAGTTGTTGCCGAAAACCATGTTCATGGATGTATATTTCTACAACAGTATTGAAGAACAATATACTCATGAGGTACTATTAGCTTTCATGTTGAATCGACTATATAAATTCTGCTGTCCTAAAATGTCTATGCTAACCCGATGGACTTTCTTTGCAACTCTTTCTGCAGCCAGCCCACTGTTGTTACCAACAAAAATAGCGGCCTATTGGTCAACTTATTCTACACCGTCTTCACACTCCTTTAGGAAATGCTGAGATATACCTCAAATTTTCAACCATCCAGACATTATGCCACGACCATAGCTATATAGCCCCTTTATATTATCGTGCCAGAGTTACAATTAGTATATATTTCTCTGATATGGATTTGCTATGTTGTGGTTCATATAGCATTGCGCTTTCATGCCTATGGACCTACCAGGATCCCTTACGCCCTTTGATGCTTTTATCCAGCCCTATGTAAATTACTCTGTGATCTTTGTGGTAAACTCAAACACATTAAGACTGATATTGATATGCTCTCATTGTTTATGTATTGTTTCCTTTTTGATTACTGATTTCCCACGATCTGGAAAATACACTTTCAAATCTATATACTTGCGATCAAATTCGTATGGATATAAATATCATTTAAATGATCTGTATAAATGGTGGCAACCACGGGCAAAAAATTCAAAGAAACAACAAGCGCCGCGCGGCGAGCCGCGCCGTTCGAATCTAGTAAAGAACACTTGCAAGCAGATGCAGTCTTTATGCAAGTTACATTGGAATTTGACAATGTGTTGCATTAGCAGGACAGCCTCCTGCAAACAAATGGTGTTCAGGTCTCAGGGTGTCATGTGTTGAAGTGAAGGGGATTTAATATAATTTCCAGCACCAAACCTCCGATACCAGATTGCTAAAAGCTCAGACGCTCCCGGCGATGGTCTGACACCACCAAAAGGGGACACCTTTGGTGCTACCGGACAGGTGTCCGGTCATTTCTAGGTCGCCTCCTCCACCGGCACCACCAAATTGAAATGAGCCTGAAATTTAAATTTAACAAAAATATAACAAAATGGATAAATTTCATTTGAATTCGGACATATAATACACAAATTCTATAGAAATTTGCCTAATATGGCCCCGCCCTAAGCCTAGCCGGCTACTAATCGTCGCCGGAGAGGTAGATGACGCCGCCGTCTTCGGGTGATGGCGGCTGCGACAGCCCTGCCTCCTTCTCCCCCTTCACGACGGTCGGCGGCCGCCGCGGCATCATGGGCTGCTGTTCCAGCTATGCTCGCATCGCTAGGTAGAAGCCCAGGCAGTCGTCGGGGTCGAGCGGGTGGTACGGCGGTGGCACGGGGTCGCTGGCCAAGCGGAGCAGCACCACGGTGAACCCCGTCATGTCTCCATCGCCGCCGACGTCCCGGAGAGGGGACGAAACACACCAGCCAGCGGGGTGTTCTTCCTTGGGATCGGGCTCTGGCCACGGCTCCTCCTTCATGGCGGTGACGCTGCATCGCCGCTTGAGGCCGGGCATCTCCTTTACGACGGCAAGCTTGGTCGGCCGCTTGACACCGGGCTCCAACTTGACGCCGCGCTGCTCGAGCTTGACGCCGCGCTACTCGAACTTGCAGCGCGATCTGGTGGGGCCGCTCTGGGGGGACGGCAGCGCCAGTGGCACGCTGATGTGCCCAGTCAAGCACGCCTTCCAAAGTGTGGCCTCGCCAGCACGCCCTGCGGTTCTCCATCGCGTATCGCTCGGCGCCGTCGGTGCGGCATCTCTCTTCTGGAAGAAGCGGGTGAACCACACCGCGTAGTTGGTGGCGGCGTTGTCAGGGTGGCGCCGCTGCTCCGCCGTCATCCGGTCCCGCCTCTTGAGGATGCGGAGGTTGAAATCTTGGCCACTGGGCAGCGGCGGGATGACACGGCCAGCCGCGCTGATCTTCCACTTCTTGGGCGGGCGGAAGTCGACCGGTACCTACGGGTCGTACTGCTCGAACAACCATGCCTCGTCGGTGTTGAGGCTGTTGCCGCGGTACACCTCGTCGCCTGCGTTCGAGCCCCCGGCCTCGTCATTTTGTGCCATTTTCAGGGGAGGGGGACGAGACTCGAGAGAGGTGGCCGGAGCGAGTGCGGGGAGATTTGATGGCAGCCGGAACAAAAGCAAGGCGCTATAAAAAGGGGTCAGTGAGGCAACGCTGACATCAATGCCGGTGACGCGTTGACACGCCACACGGCGGCGCGTGGGAAAGCTTTGGAAACCGATGACGCCATTATTCTGCTTGACCGGCCGCTCTGCCTCCCTCGTGTCACTGGCAGGTGGGCTCCACCTGTCGTGGCGCCTGTCCGGCCACTATTCGGCACCCCCGAGTGGGCCACCAAAATTGGGGGCCTGGTCAGGGGTGTCGGACAGAATTGGGGTCATGCTGGTGGGGCAAAAATTCGTGTACTCCGGCACCAGAATGGGCCGTTAGGGGGTGCTTTAGGGGCCGCTGGTGGAGATGCTCTGAACCCCACCAATCAATTCATGAACTATTTATCTTTTTTGGAACAACGGACATGATTTCTATCCTTTCATTTAGTTTAGTTTGGGGGAAATATTTCAAAACCCCCCAAGCACCAAAAGAACACAAAAAGACACTAACCCGGCTCGAAGGATCCCATGCCAACAAGGCAAACACACTAAGAGCATATCCATCCGGGCACTCCAAACTCGCCCTATACGTCTAGGCGGACAACCCGAACACGGCACGAGCCGAAAACCATCACCCAAACATTCCCCTCAAATTCAGCCCAAACGTCCGGGCTGTCCAGCAAAACCCCAAAGCCATCCCATTTTTTCGGAGGGTTTGGGGCCGTCCTGGCGTGCCCGGACGCGTCGGCCATGTCGGACCTGTCATCGTGGACCCACCAATTTCACCCTAAATTGTACCATAACTCCTGTTACTCTCTCCTCCTCCGCTCTCCAATGTATCGCCACACGTCCTCCGCCGCTGCTGTTTGTCAGGCATCCCCGCCGCCACCCCAAACCTCCAGCGGAAGCAGCCAAGTCCTCGGCATTTGCCTCCCGACATACAGCTCGGCTGTACGCCGGAGCCAGAAATTGATATTCAAAATTTGTAGGCATGATTCGTCCGACGATGAGTACGATTACTCAGCCATAGATGAGTTCATGTACAAAGAGTTCATCGACAAGTCTAGTGAGGACGACGACAAGGTGGCCGCAATGTCGATGATGTGCATCCAAGAGGAAATGGAGAAGAAGGAGGCTCATGTTCTAAACTTTAGAGGGTCGATAAAAAGCAGGATTACCGTGGCCCGTGATTGGATCAATGGCGGGCGTGATCTCTACGACGATTATTTCAGTCCTAATTGGGTCTTCCATGAGGGTTTTTTCCGACGTCGCTTCTGGATGAGCTGAAGTCTGTTCTGGCGCATAGAGGAAGAAGTGAGCAAGTATGATGATTATTTCAAGTTGAGGTATGATTGTTGCGGACAACTATCATTCTCTCCTATGCAGAAATGCACCACAACTTTGAGAATGCTAGCCAATGGAAAAGCGTTGTTAGTGAGTATGGCCGAATGGGAGAGAGAACATGCATTGAGGCTATGATGAGATTTGCCTACGCTGTGTTTGAAGGTGTTTGGAGTGCAATATCTGAGAGAACCTAATGCCTAGGACACCGAGAGGCTAATGGCCATAGGAGAATCAAGAGGATTTCTAGGTATGCTTGGTTCAGTTGACTGGATGCATTGGTAATGGAAGAACTGCCCAACAGGCTTGCGTGGGTAGTACCAAGGCCACAACAAAGAGGCAACAATCGTACTTGAAGCAGTGGCATCTAAAGACTTGTGGATTTGGCATGCGTTTTTTGGCATGCCTGGTTCGCATAACGATATCAATGTGCTTCAACGCTCTCCCCTGTTCAAGAGACTATGTGATGAGGATGCTCCAGCGTGCAGCTGCATCGTCAACGGTCACGATCGACTACACCATGGGATACTTGCCTATGGTATCTATCCTCAGTGGGCAGCATTTGTGAGGACTATAAGCAATCCTGTCGGGCACAAAAAACCCAATTTTCAGCTGCTCAGGATGTTGTTAGGAAAGATGTTGAGAGGGCATTTGGAGTGCTCCAACCTTGTTGGCGTATTGTTCGTGGAGCTGCAATGATGTGGGATCCGGAAACATTATGGCAGTTGATGACTTGTTGTGTAATTTTGCACAACATGATTGTGGAGGACGAGGGAGAAGGGGCATCTTGCACGAATGATTTAGAGAAGTCTGGAGTGCATGTCCACGTACCCGAACAAGATGCACATCATGTTATCAACTTTATTGAGATGCATCGACAACTTCGAGATCAACAAGTGCACACCCAACTACTTAATGATTTGGTGGAGCATATTCAGTGAATTTCAATTTGAAATATGTAGTCTGAATAATCTAAACTTTATTATTTGTGAATTCAAACTATTTGTATTCATTTAGCAACTATTAATTAATTGTTGTAAGGTGATTTAAACTATTTATTTATGACTACAAACTATTTGTATGATCGACGTGCATGCCTTGCATGTATTTTTTACTTCAAAATTTTGTAACTTATGGTTGGCGTACACCACATACGGGGTTGACTCGGACAGTACCTGCAGACACGTCCAGTTGGGGATGCTCTAAAGGGCAGTCCTTGCAAAGGTGGATTGCGGTCGCAGACGCATCTATGCAGAGCTACCAGATCATGTTCGGCCATCCACGACCATCCAGCTTGTTAGGGAAACTCCAACGCGCTGACCCATTTGGTTCGTTTGTGTCCGTTTATGTACGATTTGAGAAATACCACGGCCCAACGCGCCGACGCATTTGGCCTTTTGTATGTTTTCTGTCCGCGCGGACCCAATTCCGGCCCAAATTTGAGCCGGCTTTGCGTCGGCGCGGACACACGCGGTCGACCGCGCAGTGCTCCCCTTGTCCCCCTAGCCTGCCCGCCTGCCACACCAAAGCCATTCCCCTCCCACGCTCGCCCTAGTTCCTCCCTTGCGCACCCTCCTCGCCCTCACCGCCGCCGGCCCGCCCCTGTCCCTTTGGCCGTACTTCTCGCCGGAATCCCGCCAGATTTGTTCGCAGCACCCCCCGGAGTAGACCGTGTTTTGACGGCCGGAAACTGCCGGAGGCTACCAAGCTTGGCCTCGCCCGCAAGGTTTTCGACTGCCGGCCAGAGGTAATAATTCATCACCAGCTCCATGGCAGATAGCTCGGATGAGTACTTTTATTACAACAACATAGCCTACTCCTCCTCCTCCGATGAATCCTCCGACAATGATAGAGATATATTGGTTGCTATACTCGTCGTCAATGAGCACATTTCTAGGCTGCAACCCATGTTCAGGGGCTCGGTACCCGGCCGTGCACCGGCGTTGGACCGTAACAGAGAAGGTAGCCATGTCCAGCTTTCAAGGATTACTTCTGCTCGGATCCAACTTATAAGGCCCCATTATTCTGGCGCCGTTTCCGTATGGCCCGACATGTGTTCAACCGCATTCGGATATCAGTTCTTAGCCATGATGACTTCTACAAATGCAAGCGAGATGCCCTTGGCAAGCTTGGGTTTTCCTCCTACCAGAAATGCACTGCGGCCATCCGGATGCTTGCGTATGGAGTGGCAGGTGATCTTGTTGATGAGTACATGCGCATGAGTGAGTCTACATGCTTAATGGCCATGTACAGATTTTGCAAAGCAGTGGTGGCGGTGTTTGGCCCGGAGGACTTGAGAGAGCCAAATGTGGATGACACGACACGACTCTTGTCCATCAACGAGGCAAGGGGATTTTCGGCATGCTTGGAAGCATAGATTGCATGTATTGGGAGTGGAAGAATTGCCCGTTTGCTTGGCAGGGGTAGTACTAGGGGCATGTTGGCGAGTGCACGGTTATACTTGAGGCCGTGGCTTCAAAAGAACTTTGGATTTGACACTCTTTCTTTGGCATGGCCGGATCCCACAATGATATCAACATCCTGCAACGCTCTCCGGTTTTCTCCATGCTTTCAGAGGGCAATGCCCGGTGGTGAGCTATGATATCAATGGCAACACATACACCAAGGGATACTACCTAGCTGATGGTATCTATCCTATATGGACTAATTTTGTGAAGACCATCCCCAAGCCTCATGGAGAGAAGCAAGCACGGTTCTCCAAAGAACAAGAGAGTGCTAGGAAGGATGTGGAGCATGGTTTTGGTGTCCTCGAATCTTGATGGGCAATTGTTCGACACCCTGCTAGAACATGGAGCATGAACACTATGTGGGAGGTGATGACTATTGGGTTGCGCAACGGAAAACAAAAAAAATTCACCACAACTACGCAACAGCCAATATCTACTATGAGATACAAGTAACAACACATGCATATTGATCTAACTGTAACTCGTTACCGACATCGTTGAAGCGGAAGAGATGTCGATGACGACATTGATGAAGCTTGTGGAAGAACTCCCTCGGCTAAGCCTAGCCGAGATAATATCGTAGACTCCTCGTGTCTTGCCTTGATCCAACAGAGTGAGCTAGGGTCAACAGTTTCTCAACGGATAACCCCTCTGAGATTTCGCACACATACATCGGATCTTGTTTAGCAGGGCTTCGCCGTACATGCTTGAAGCACTCACCGTAGGTGTATATGAAGGTGGAGATCTCAACACATGAGAAGAGAGAGAGAGAGAGATTAGATCTAGATCTAATTGGGGAAGATCCCTCAAGCAAGAGAGAAATCCTCAACCTTTTTAGAAAAGGATCCAACTTGTGTATATATAGGAGGCCAAGGGGTAGGGTGGCTTGGAGGAGGGGCAAGCCCTCCCCCTTTGGTGCGTCGGCCCTAGGGGAGGAGTCCTTCTCCTCCCCAACTCGGATTGGGAGGAGGACTCCTCCCCCAAACCACCTCCCCCTTATGGGCCTTGGCCCATTAGGGTTTCGGGTGAGGGGGAGCCTCCCCCCTCTAGCGCCTTGGCCCACCCGTCCCTCTTGGGGGTGCGTCTGCCTAGTGGGCCACTAGGGCCCACTCGGCAGCCCCTCTTGGTGGGCTCCATTTATTTTCCTTTTAATAAATATTTTTCCGAATATATATTTGGTCTAATTAATTCCTATTTGAATTTTTCCTTTTATAGAAAATTCCCGGAATTAATTACTTATCATATAAACATAATTATATGATCCGGACACCTAGTGTCCGCTGACAAAATATTCCAGATAAATATTTCCCTCTTATATAAACCTTCGGAATAAATCCGATGGTGATATAAACTTCTATCACCCTGAGACATTCAATGTGCGCCTGTATATTCTCTCTTGATAAAGATATTATCTATCACTCAGAAACCATTCCGGTGATACTCTCTCGTTATCCAGACCAACCATAATACACAACAAACTAGACCTGACTTAAGCGTGTTACCCCTACAGGTTCGATAACGTGTAGCTATAATTAGATGTACTTATCTAATCACCAGCCAGGGTCAGGTCCATGGACAACCTGAATAACTGCTACCCTTATGCAAATAACACTCTGTTGAACCTGTTGATTATTAATATATCATTCCCATTATTCACGATACTGAACTTACCCGAGATTAAGTATTCCTGATATTTCGTGAATCAATCCCTGATTCACTATATCTTTGTCTATCTCGTTAACCGGTAAGTTTCCTTTTATCGTTCTCGTAATCCGATATCCCACACGATGTAACTTCATCATGCATTGTCTGCAGAACATATTGGATATCATACATACCGAGTGGGCCCTGGAAGTATCTCTCTTTTGACAGAGGAGTAATTTCCCATGTTGGAACATTAGGATATATGCACACCTTTGTAATCACCTAGTTACTGCCGTTATGATCACCCAGTTACCGCCGTGATGGTTGACAGTACCAAAATTACCTTCCAATATGCACAACCCTAATAAATTCATGTTCTAAGGACGTGTCATATAATAACCTACTGCGATATTGCACTAAGGACAAAGACACTTTGGAATCTCTTAGCGTATCAAAAATTTGGGTCTACCCAGTTGTTTCCACCAACAATATGCTACTCATTGATACTGACATAAACAATGTCCTACACCAGGAAAACACGGTCATCAAGCAATGAATGAATTAGTCTAAAGGCAAGACTAGGGTATACTTTATTCTGTTCATGTCTCTCCACGTGCTTGTGGTTTTCCTCTGAATCACATATTCAGGAGCCACATCAGTTATAGCATAGAATCATGACGTATAATTATGAAACAGATGTTAATCCTATTGCCTTTTCGGCATACATTTAACAATGACTACTTGTGTGATCATGCACAACAGATCGTGGAGGATGAGCATGATGAGAGCATCTACGATCAGGATTGGCAATTCCGAGGTGAGTTGGTTCAGCATGTTGGTGGAGCGACCACATTTGCCAACTTTATCAACTTTCATGAAGAGATGCTTGATCGTGACGCTCACAGGCAACTTCAGAATGACTTATTTTAGCATATGTGGTAACACTACGGAAACCAACCGTCGACAAACCAACCAGGGCCTGATTTGTTGCTACTTTTTTCGATTTGATAGTAAAACTATGTGATTTTATTTACATCTGTCTGCTACAATTTTAGTTCAATTTGGTTGTAATAAATAATTTATGATTTCGTTCAATTTGGTTGTAATAAACTATGTTACTTCCATTATTATTCATCATCCCTTTTTATTTTCAATTAGATTCCATGAAAAAAAAATGTCCAGGGGCGGACCAAATGGGTCGCCCCATTGGGTTCACTGGCCAAATATACCGGACATGGGCCTGACGCTATCCGTTGGGCGACCAAAACGACCAAAAAAGGACAGAAAATGTGTCCATTTGGGTCGCTGCGTTAGAATTGCCCTTAGCCAAGAGGTCTTATGTGGAGCGTCAGCCATAAGAAGATGCTGCACTTAGGTTCTACGTGTGCCTTCCATATCTTGTTCGAGTTGAACCTCGCTTGAGATTCGATGAACTGGTCCGATAGGCCGATGCTGCGCCGTAGGAATAACGATCAGCGGTCCAAACCTTTGCAATAGAGTCGGGCTGGTCTGGACCGAGATGCGTAGCAGAGATTATGCTCCACAGTGTGAAAAATGACGAAACTGATCCTGTGACAAAGTTCAGCACAAAATAAACCTATTTGGAAATAATTTCGAATCTGGTTAGCGCACGAAATAGGTACATTTTGTGCTGAAATTTCGTCTCAAGGTCAGTTTTGTCCTTTTTAACCTCCACCGTCGACGAACTGGACCAAATGTTCCAAGGTGTTAAGCCTCGCGATGGATCGAATCCAGCTGTCCTTGCAAACGGTAATGTTCTTTCTTGTCGCAATTTTAGAAAAAATTGACGCACAAGCCTTCAGAGGCCGACGACGACACCAACTGTGGTGCCAAAATAGAGCAGTGTTCCCAGCCCCTAGCGTGATTTTTGTCGATGCCCTCAATAGTGCCATGTCCGAGTGGTCGCAAGACAGATTCGACCCGACACAGGGGATATCAGGGTCGTTCCATTGTAGCTACGACCAACGTAACTTGACGGAACGAACCTCTCCAGGTCTACGACTCCATTGGAATCCTGCTCCTTTGGCCGGCACACCGTCTTCCAATTAACCAGGGTGTGACCGTCAGGTCTTGTTTATCTTGTCTCATTTGTTCATCAATCATTTACATCAAGAACTTCAGAACAAAACACACATTCATACCCCGTAGTGCCCTATCAGTAAAATTCATATATGAGGGATACCATTCAAGCACATTAAATATGTCATACTTAAAGTACTATAAATACATACTCTAAGATAAGAACTACGAGTTTACTGCCCTTTCTGCATATTACAAGTTACCAACCAAGCAGATTATGGACATAAATATTAGTAACCTTAGCACACGTTTTAGTTTAGCAGGTGGCCAGAGCTGTATCCTTAACACTAAACCCTAAACTGACTATCATGGTAAAGCCGATAATTATGGAGGAGGACAGTAGCCACGAGTTGTCACTGCTTACTTTCAGAAGCTCAGCCATAAAGGATACCCTCTCGTATGCTTAGTTCTTACGATCTGTTGGTGTGTAGTTTAGGGCAATCCTTCACCCAGTGCCCGGCCACATTACAGTTGTGACAACTAGTATTCTTAGGGCAGTTCACGGTGAAATGTCCTTCCTCACCGCATCGGTGACAATCTTTTGAGCGACGAGTCGTGGGGCTGATGGTATACTTAGGTGGCATTGGTGACTTCGTTGGTGTTTCCAGTTCCACCATACCAACTGGTTGCTGCAGCATAATTGTAGATCCCCGAGCAACCACATGAATGGATGAAGGGTGAGCTGGAGAGAAGCAGTCTGTGGGTACAACATCACCCTCAACAATGTCAAATGGCCAATCATCATATTCAGGGGGTTCATCAGGATTGAAAGGTCTAGTTTCATTATGGGCTCCCATCATAACAATATTGTGCCCATTAGCTTCATTTGTACCTGGATTGTACACCAAATGTTCAGTCTCCCTTGGATTGTTGTATCCAGTTAGTGGCACTTCTTCAGCAGCAGCATTGACTGGCTCACGGTGAGAGCATGCACCTTGTCCCTGCAGAATGAAACAATTCCTTATTAATGAACTAAGTTATGAAGGTCACAGGAAACATGTGGACTACATATAGAAGGTAATTGCAGACTCTGTACTGTGGATTCCAACAGAATGAAACAATTCTTTATTAATGAACTAAGTTATGAAGGTCACAGGAAAACATGTGGACTACATATAGAAGGTAATTGCAGACTCTGTACTGTGGATTCCAACAGAATGAAACAATTCTTTATTAATGAACTAAGTTATGAAGGTCACAGCAAAACATGTGGAGTACATATAGAAGGTAATTGCAGACTCTGTACTGTGGATTCCACCCCCCCTTCCCTTCAAACTATCCGCTTGGCTCAAATTTTACCCCGAATTTTTAATTGGTTCCACTTAAACCCCTAAACTAAGACTCCCACCTATCGAAGCCATGTTTCACGAACCACTTCCGATGAAGCTTGCCTCCCAGATACCGCGGAGCATCATGTCATGACCTAGCACTGGTGCCGTCTGCTGCAGAAGCTCCAGGCAACGGTGATGCGATTCTGAAGCTGGACAAGCAACTCAGTGAGATGAACAAATCGTGGTCAGGTTCGACCAAGTCACCTAGGTCTATGTGAGGTTGGATCCCCACGCCAGGTCCAATCCAGGCCTTGGGTGGCAAATCCATGAATGAGTAGCGTAACCCCACAGCCAAGTTAGACCAAAACTTTGGTTAGGGGGTCAAGTCTCAAGTGTACCATAAGTTATATTTTAGGAGGGTTAAGTGAGCCAAGTAAACGTTTGAGGGGGGAATAGTGAGCCAAATTCATGGAGTAGCAAGCCATTTGACTCATATCGTCCTTGCTACGAAAAGATTACTAGTTCATATCACTTGTTTGAAAAGCAATCATCTCTAACTCTGAACTGAATAAACAGAATAATGGCCTTTGAAGGTACAAATTATTCAATAGGGTATAGTTTTATCTCAACAGGAGACAGTATAATGGTTTTAAGAACGTAAATTTTGATAGAGTTGAGGAATGCACACATAAAAAAGGGCTCTTAAGAAAATAATGTTTCTATACATCAATGTTTGTGTCTTCGACAGTGAGTGCCTATACATGCATTAAGTGAGACAAGGACGTTTTGGTGTAAACATAACTAGTTGCTGCACTTCATTAGAAGACATAAGTCACATGGTCTTTTGATTTCCGAAGCCGATGGAGCAATACATGTTGTGGTGCAGATGTCAGGCGCATAAGGCACC
Organism: Poa pratensis; assembly: GCA_947311845.1. Lineage (NCBI taxonomy): Eukaryota > Viridiplantae > Streptophyta > Magnoliopsida > Poales > Poaceae > Poa > Poa pratensis. Next base: position 49,095,261 of record CAMZMU010000072.1, on the reverse strand, counting down.
AGCACTGATCACGCACAGGCATGGATGCACTTCTTTAGAAGAAGAGAAGTTACTTGGTCTTTTGATTTCTAAGCCCATAGATCCATACATGTTTTGGTACAGATTTCAGGCGCATAAGGCACCAGAACAGATCAGGTACGGGAGCTAGAGCTGGCGAAAATGTAGAAGAGTCAATATAACTGAGAATTCGTGTTGTGTTACGGATCAATAGTTGTTATACTAGTCATGTTCTATCTGCTAGATGCTTCGAAATCTGTGTAATATTCCAGGTCAGAGATTGTTGGTAATAGCAAAGAAAGGAGGGATGCCAATCTAAGCAAACAAAATAGAAAATCTCTCTACCCTAGGTCTAGTCCTCCACCCCTCTTCTTCATCCCTATAACCACACCCTTCTACCTCTCCTTGCTGGTGAACTCTCAAGTTCTATGTCCTTCAAAAAATATATATCTCCTATGCCTTTGTTTCCTATTTGTGAGGGCTAGTTGATTTTCTTTTCTTCCAAAATTTCGACCATATCCTATTTTCCCCGAAAGCTTTGGGTCGCTAACTGCACATTTTTAGGACCTATAGAACTGATGTATAAATTTCCTTTTCTCCTTTATGATATATAAGCTAGCATAATAATTTTCTGCTGATACTATTAACCAAACACATCTTTAAAACACGGCATAGTGAGGGCTAACCTTTTGCAAGAAGTTCTAGGACATATTTATTTTTCATAACAACATTTAGTCATCCATCGTCACCAGCTATTATTTAAGTGTTTCTAGAACGAAAAGAAGCACTTGCAACTTCTGTCATGATATATTTGACAGTTTTTCACAGGACTCGTATAATAACCAATAAAAAGAACAGAAGCTATCAAGAGCTAAACCATGTTCATCTAAAAAACGAAAAGCTATACCATGTTACAAAAAAGAGAGAAAATTAGTTAATTGACCACAGTTCATATGAAGAATGACTAAAACATATCACGAGGAATGAAGACAATAAAACAATCAATAAAACATTACCTTCTGTATATGGCACACATAGTATAACACCCCTTTATCTTTGGCTGTTCTGCATATCCCAGCAGTACACTTGCAGGTCGGTACACCACGGATTTAGCACCTTGGGACTAAAATTAACTGGGTTGTTGCCCCGGCACCTTGGGGACTAACAGTAACTGGAGTTATGGCGGCAGCACCTTGGGGACTAACATTAACTTGAGGTGTAGCATTGACCATACGATTGCGCTGAGTAGTAAATACAAGAGGATTTTTGGGTTCAGGATGACTCCCAAAGGCAGGCTGTGACTTTGGATTGTCATCAGATTCCTCACAATAGCAGAATGCTTGCACTTCTGAAAAGTGAGGTTGAACAAATAAATATTTTGTCAGTTTTATATGTATGGAGAAATTATTGAAAGAATAAAAAAGCAGGTAAGAAGTCAGGCAAAAGAGAATGTAACTGAATGTCATGCATCTAAACAAGGGCATCTCTGACAAGTCAATGAGATGGGCAAACGTACACATGAAAAATGAACAAGCCGGCAGCTTCCAGAAAGGATAATACACAAAGAATAGGTCGGTTGACACATAATAATTGATATAGCACATACTCTGTTGCAAGTTGAAACATTTCCTAATCACGTTTCTGTTTTGTCCAGACAAGCAAGGAGTCAATTATGGAAAATGTTAAGATTATGGGCATAAGACAAACCAATAGTAGCTCTTCCATGTAAGCATCCCTACATAACAGCAAGGTAAGTTGATTGCATCATAGTCACACACTGGAACTCGTAAAATAACAGAGATCCTAAAGAAGTCCTAGAGTAAACGAAGATTGACTAGAGTCAGGACGCCCGGATAATCACATGCTGAAATAACTATATAATACTGTTGTTACTAGGTATCCCAGGAAATAACTATAAAGAAGCATCACACAGATAACAAATTCTCAACCTTATAGACTGAAAACTAGTCAAAAGAGTGCACTGGCACGAAACATGCACAAGAAATTAGCTAATGGACTTTACACTTCGAGAACTCGAGTAGACCAGCCTTCATAAAGTAGTCCAATAATCTCAGATCTAAATTTTGAGAAAGAAAGAAAAACATAGAAAAACTCTGCTGTGATGTCAGCTAGTATTAACAACACATTTCTCCTATTTCTCATGTGTGCATCAAATTTAGATGTGAAATCATGTGACATGATAGATGCATCTTGTATTGATGCCTTAAGAAGTGAGACTTCCTCATGAAATTTTGGACATGCAATCTAGTAGGATAATTTCACCATTCTACCTAGGGGTGGGTGCACCCAACTCGCTCCTTCCCCAAACCCACTTGCAGCTTCTAAATAACAGCCCAAAACACACAAGAGCTCAGAAAAGTTCCTTTTTTTTTTCTTCTCAAATTACCATGACCAGCAAATCCACTGGAAGGGTTCTAGAAGCATAGAAACACACTCCACGCAATCGTGCATTCTTCTACCCCAAATCTCAACATCATCCTCCACATTGCCCCAAAGTATAAAACTGCAAGAAATCATCCTCCACATTTCCCCTTCCAAGAAAAGCAAGCACAGTGGAACAAAGGGGAAAAAACCATCCAATAGGCCACCCAAAATAAGCAAAAACTATGACCAAGAGATGATCTTGGGAAGGGGATGTATTCTAAATAGAAAAGTCGGAAGGGGAGGCTCACCGGCAGCGCGGAGCAGACGTACGCCCAGCCCCGCGGCTCCTTCCGCTCAACGTGACACGGTCCGCGCCCGCAAGTGCACTGCTTCTCAGGGAAAGTCGGCGGCGGCTGCAGCGTGAGGCCCTGCGAGGGGCGGCGCTCGAGATCGTGTAGGCTCCGCTCCATCTCCTCTGCGGCGCGGAAGAGGAAGTCGTCCTCGTCCTCGTCTTCCAGGTTGTCGCCGCCGCCGCCGTGGAAGTCGAGCTGACGCCTCACGGGGAGGGGTGGCGCATCAGGGAGCGCCGCCGCCGCTGCCGGAGATGGGGAGCGGATGTGAGTTGGAGCGCGGCAGGAAGCGACGCTCTCCGCGTAGGTGGTGGCGCTGCTCATTCTTGCCTCGTCCCCCTTGTTCTCTCTCTCTCTCCTCGATCACATCTGACACTTTCTCTCCATCTAGGCCTCTATGATTCTCTTCTCCAGCGTGTTGCCGTTGGAACTTGGATGTTGGAACCAGCGAAACCCCCAAAATAATGTACGGGCTGCGTATTGGAGTATTTCACGTCCTTTAAGAGAAACCCAAGGGAGGTCTGACGATCCAGATTTCATGACAATCGGAGTTTCTTCTAGATAAAATATCAGACTGAGATTTTCGATTGTGTTTAACGGGCTGATATTTCGCTTGTTTCCGTTGCAGAAACTAAAATGTCGTTGAGTTGGCTGGTTAGTTTTTTTTTTTTCCCTTTAGAATCGTTGGCTGGTTAGTTGGGCTAGCTAGTACGTTCAAGCCCCGGGCTGGATGAGGTACCAGGCTCCAAGAATAATCATCAACATGTTCGGCCCAGCTTCTTCACAGCCACATGTGGACTGTGGAGGCAATATAATTAGTAATTCAATTCTGTGGAAAAGAACATAGAAACACACCAGTTGCACATTTCCACGAAAATTACAATTATGTTGTGGCTAAAAACACAATATATAAAATATCCCGATATAAAAATTAGAAAAAAATTCATATAGAACTCTCGATTAGCTAGCTGCACAATACAAAAAGTACAATTATCTTCCGCAAAAAAAATGAAAATTATGAATAACCATAAATAGAAAAGAAAGTGCATATACATTCCTTCATTGCAAGTTTTCCCGACGAGGTTGAACATTTCTTTAAAAAGATATGCCTATGGCATGGCAAAAATGCAATCTATACAGAAAGACAACAAAAACATATAGAACACTGTTGCGATTTTCTCGATGTGTGAGTTGCACATCTCTCAGAAAACAAAACTATAGTTCCACGAAAAGTGCAAATTATGTAAAAACTATAAAATAATGAAAAGCTACATAAAAACACTAGTTGCACTTTTCTAGAGTTGCTAGTTGCATATTTTTTAAGAAAAGTGAAACCGCGGTGTGGCGACAATGTGCTAGTTATAGAAAACAATGAAAAATACATATTTGAAACTAGTTGCACTTTTGTTGACGTGCCAGTTGCACATTTCTAACAAAAGTGCAACTATGGGGTAGCGCAAGGTGGAACTTGTATAAATAATTATAAAATCATGAAAACTACATATAGAACATTAAATACAATTTTGTCGCCATGCTAGTTGCACTTTTATAAACAAGAAAATAATGAAAATTTTATATGATACACTAGTTACACTTTTTTCCGATGTGCTAGCTATACATTTCTAAGAAAAGTGCAACTATGATGTGGCGAAAAGTGTAACTTGTATAAAATAACTAAAAATAACAATTTTGTCGATGTGCTAGCTGCACATTTCTAACAAAAGTGCATCTATGGAAATGAAAAACAGAATATAAATATAAGTTTAACCAGAAATAACAAAAAGGAGAATCAAAATTTAAAAACCATTATTATTATATCCTTCTAATTTGCCTTGTGTACCGAGCTATTAATTAGAAATTGAAGAACAAGACAAAAATCAATGAAAATAATATGAAAGCCAAAACAAGATGTGCTAGTTGCATATTTCTTGAGAAATAGTGCACCCCATATTGAAAACTGGTTTGAGATGCACATTCTTTTTTTTAGAAAAAGTGCATGTCGTATCGTATACCGATTGTGACTTGCATGTTTCATAACAAAAGAGTAACTAGTTCGAAAAATAGGTTTCTAGTTGCTTGTTTCTATAGAAAAGTGAAACTCATATCGAAAACAGTTGAGTTTGCATGTTATTGGGAAAGAATAGTTTGGAAAAAAGTGAAACTCATATCGAAAACCGTATCAGAGTTGCATATTCCTTGAGAAAAATGCAACTCATATGGAATACGGGTTGTTAATTGCACATTTCTTGAAATAATACAACTCGCATTGAAAACAATTGGGTTGCATATTTCTTGTAAAAAGTACAACTCATATTGAATATTGGTTGCTAGTTGCACATTTCTTGAGAAAAATCGCAGCTCATATGAAAATGGTTGCCAGTTTCTTGAGAAATGTCCAACTTATATCGAAAAAAGGTTGCTACTTTTCGCTGGTTACTAGTTGCACGTATTTTGAGAAAAGTTCAAGTCGTAAATAACAACTTAAAATGGAAAAATGCATGGTTGCTCTTTTCTCGACAAGTTGGTTGCACAATTCTAAAAAAGATCAACTATGGTGTGACAAAAGGTGCAACCTATAATAACCATACACACAAAAAAAAGGAAAAATACATATAGAATCCTTTATTGCACTTTTATCAATGAGGTAGTATCCAAAAGCGTAAATATGGTGTGGCGAAAATTGTAAATCATATAGATGATCAAACAAAAATAAATAAATAAATAAAAGCACACTAGTTGCACTTTTCCGAAGAGCTAGTTGCACCTTTCTTTAAAAACGCAACTATGTTTTTGGAGAAAACTATATATGGGAAAAAAGAAATAAAGGGAATTAATGCAAGAGGAGAAAAAACTAAAAAGAAACAACTATAATAGCCTTCGTGGTTGCCCATTGGTTCAACCATAAAAGTCCTCCTAGTTGCGTTTGAGAAGAAAATGAAGTTGATGCAGGAGGCGGCGATTTGGCACATGGGTGCAGCTGCACCCATTGCCCGGAAATTTTTTTTCGAAATGTCAAAAAATTCGATTTTTTTTTTTTTTGCATGTAGTCCAACATGATAGAAGCCAGCACAAAAATTGGCATGGTGAAAAAACTTTTTTTGCAACCTGTGCAAAAAAGACAAATTCAGACATACCGAAAAGTATATACGCGTCCGAAATTTGTCTTTTTTGTACAGGTTGCAAAAAAAGTTTTTTCACCATGCCAATTTTTGTGCTAACACGTCACGCTGTAATTTACATCCGGATTTTTTTTCGGAATTTTTTGACATTCTGAAAAAAAATTAAAAATAAAATCCATAGTGGGTGCATCTACACCCATGCACCGTTATGGATTTCCCGTTGATGCATGTCTATATTTCGCTTTCTTATTGATTTTCCACTTGAAAGATGTTTTGGTCTGTTGGCAGTGTACCCACGGCCGAAGTATAGGTCCCGCGTCAAACCCCACACCGCTTTGTTTTGTTTCCGCCCTCCATTTGTAAGAATCTTGATGAAGATCTGACGGGTAGAACAATCGACTCAGACATAAGGGAAAATCAGTCGCCTGTTTTTAGCAAATCCCCTGATTAAACTTGGAGGCTCAAAGTAAATTATTTGGTCACTCCATGTTTTTTTTTGGGAAGTTCACTACCCACCGCTAGTATCACTTATTTTCCAAAGAATTTATGGAATTGTACTATGTTGTTTTCTTCACAGGACTCAGTTGCGATACATTTAGGTAGTCTGGACTGCAGTAGTCACTAGAGGAATGATCCTCTGTGCCGACGGTCAGAATCTACGCCGACGACTTTTTGTCGGAGCCGTCGGCATAGACCCCGACACGGCCAGCCCGTCGACGTGGTCCTTGGCGTAGGAGAAGCCGTCGGTGTAGCCAGTCTACGCCGACGGCCACCCTCGGCGTAGACCTCGCCAGGCCGTCGGCGTAGAGTCAGATTGGGCTTTAGGTGTAGTCGTAGCCTTAGCTACGCCGACGGCTTTGCCGTCGGCATAGTGGCCATGTTTTTTAAAACCTTTATTTTTTTATGTATATAGCTACGCCGACGGGCCGTCGGCACAATTACCATGTTTTTTTTAAAATCTATGGTATTCGGTGTTGTGCCGTCGGCGTAGCGGCTGCGTCCTGTAGTGAGTGCAGCGACATCACATAATTAGGTGCAACCATGAGCAGGGTTTAGTTTGAGCGGTCGAAATCCATCGCACTGAAAAGTACAAAGCAACCATAGCTGCGTGGTAAAGATGTCAGCAAACAGAACGCCGAAGAGCCATGCCTTGACACAAACGACACTACTGATTTCAGATGGTAATACTTCAGACAAACGATACTGTCCCAAGCTAAGAATTGTTGGTGACGGCCACACGGTCAATTTATGTAGTTGTTGGAACGATGGTTAGGTGGTTTGCTTACATATTGTAGTACAGTGGCAATAAGCTGACTTGACAGGAGTACTACAGATTGGTGCATATCCATTGACCCTACAAATGGATACAAGTAAAAACCATTTCGAAGCCGAACAAAGAAAGGGAACTTAAAAGGTTGACACATTACCTTATTTATTTCTCAAGGTCTCCGAGTCTAAATACGTGACAAAGACTACTCAGCATACAGCTGAATATTGTTCTGAGTCGTTCTTCTGAACATTATGTGTCTTCATGACAACCAAAAGGGCTCAGATAGCAGCTCCCGTACCTTCTTATAGTTATTTTCGGCGCAATTATGGAATTTGTTGTCTCTGCATTGGCTAGAAGGGAGCATAGCCGTCGGGCACAGTTACCATGTTTTTTTTAAATCTACAGTATTCGGTGTTGTGCCGTCGGCGTAGCGGCTGCGTCCTGTAGTTAGTGCAGCGACATCACAAAATTAGGTGCAACCATGAGCAGGGATTTAGTTTGAGTGGTCGAAATCCATCGCACTGAAAAGTACAAAGGAACCATAGCTGCGTGGTAAAGATGTCAGCAAACAGAACGCCGGAAGAGCCATGCATTGACACAAACGACACTACTGATTTCAGATGGTAATACTTCAGACAAACGATACTGTCCCAAGCTAAGAATTGTGAGAAAATTACAAAAAACCACCACAATTGGTGGTTAAGTTTCAAAAAACCACCGGTTTTCACATAATTTATAAATCACCACCACTATTCGTTGACACCGTAACAGAAAACACTGATTGTCTATGTTAGCTCGTTTAACCTTGATTCTGACAGATGGGGCCCACTTGCAGACGTGACGTGGCGTTGTACATGGCATATTTATTTTGCGAAAAGCTCCTTCATAATTTTTTATTTCCTTTTTCTCATCACAGCTCACGTTGACCCAATCCTTTACCGATGACTCCAGTCAAAATCAAACCACTCCAGCATCTTCCCCGTGGCCGGCGCCCAATTTCTCGGCGAAGGGGCGACCGACGCGGCGCCGTGAGCCGGCGCGAGCACGTCGCCGGCGAGCAGACGTGCACGCGCGACCAGCAAGGTTGGCGCTGCGACATGGACGAGGCAGGGGCGCGAGCACGCCATGGCGGGGCAGAGTACGGCTCGAGGTGTAGCAGAGTACGGCGGTGCGGCGCGCGCTGCCACAGCTGCACGACGGCGCACCACTAGACGCGGCGGAGGAGCAGCTGCAGGAGCTCGGGAGTCTCAGGGACGGCCCGGGTCCAGCGACGCAGGGGCTCGAGGTAGGAGGAGCACGACGGGCAGTACACCACGGCGGCGTGGCGCGGCGCGCCCTCCGTGACGTCGATGCGCGCACACGTGTTGCCCGCGTTGGGCGGAATCGGGACGCCGTACGCGCAGCAGAGCGTCGTGCATGCGGCTCCGGCGGCGGGCTGCGACGGGGGAGTGAGGAACAGCATGTCGCCGGCGAGCCACGCCGCGCCGGTTCCTCCCTTTGACCGCGTCGCCATACGCGTGCCAGACGTGCGAGCCGCGCCGTCGTATGCACCGCGCGCCTCGGCCCACCGGGCTGCGCTGCCCTCCGCCGGTGAGCCATGCCCGATGGGTATTTTTACTTTTTTTAAAGGGAACAAGCTGACAATGGGTCCCATGTAAATTTATAGAAACGCCCAAAATTTATAAGAGGTAAGTATCACTTACCGTTTCCTCATGCCAACTAACACTTGCCACATCAGCCTGACAGCGGGCCCATCCGTCAGTTTCGTACTTAACTGAGCGTCACGGACGGTTGGCGTAGAAGTGGTGGTTTTTTGTTACGGTGTCAACGAATAATGGTGGTGATTTGCGAATTTGGTGAAAACCGGTGATTTTTTGAAGCTTAACCACTAATTGTGGTGGTTTTTTGCAATTTTCTCGAGAATTGTTGGTGAGGGCCACACGGTCAATTTATGTAGTTGTTGGAACGATGGTTAGGTGGTTTGCTTACATATGGTAGTACAGTGGCAATAAGCTGACTTGACAGGAGTACTACAGATTGGTGCATATCCTTTGACCATACAAATGGATACAAATAAAAACCATTTCGAAGCCGAACAAAGAAAGGGACTTAAAAGGTTGACACATTACCTTATTTATTTCTCAAGGTCTCCGAGTCTAAATACGTGACAAAGACTACTCAGCATACAGCTGAATATTGTTCTGAGTCGTTCTTCTGAATATTATGTGTCTTCATGACAACCAAAAGGGCTCAGATAGCAGCTCCCGTACCTTCTTATAGTTATTTTCGACGCAATTATGGAATTTGTTGTCTCTGCATTGGCTAGAAGGGAGCATAGCTGTCGGCACAGTTACCATGTTTTTTTTAAATCTATGGTATTCGGTGTTGTGCCGTCGGCGTAGCGGTTGCGTCTTGTAGTGAGTGCAGCGACATCACATAATTAGGTGCAACCATGAGCAGGGATTTAGTTTGAGCGGTCAAAATCCATCGCACTGAAAAGTATAAAGCAACCATAGCTGCGTGGTAAAGATGTCAGCAAACAGAATGCCGGAAGAGCCATGCCTTGACACAAACGACACTACTGATTTCAGATGGTAATACTTCGGACAAACGATACTGTCCCAAGCTAAGAATTGTTGGTGACGGCCACACGGTCAATTTATGTAGTTGTTGGAACGATGGTTAGGTGGTTTGCTTACATATGGTAGTACAGTGGCAATAAGCTGACTTGACAGGAGTACTACAGATTGGTGCATATCCATTGATCATACAAATGGATACAAGTAAAAACCATTTCGAAGCTGAACAAAGAAAGGGAACTTAAAAGGTTGACACATTACCTTATTTATTTCTCAAGGTCTCCGAGTCTAAATACGTGACAAAGACTACTCAGCATACAGCTGAATATTGTTCTGAGTCGTTCTTCTGAATATTACGTGTCTTCATCACCACTAATCACCACTAATATAAAAAGGGAGAGAGAGGGGTGATCTAAACAATCCTGACCACAGACGAATTAATCAAACGGCCATACGAATTATAGCGACGGAGTACGGAGCGCGGAAGAAAAAAAAAAGAGACTCCATCACCGACGCCACGTAACCGCTCGGCCACCCTTGCCATCCTCGCCCGCCGCTTTCCATACCTGACCGCGTGGCGACCACGCCCGACGCGCCTGCCATCCTCGCCCGCCGCCTGCCATGCCCGACCGCCCGGCGACCACGCCCGACGCGCCGCCTGCCCAAGCGCTCGGTGCGCTCAGCACGCCAGGCGACCACGCACGGCGCGCTGCCAGCCCTCACGCCCCACGCGATCGATGCCCCGCCCGCCCGCCGGACCTCTTGCCAGACGCATCGCCGGCCCAGTTTCCATCCCGAAGACTGCTGACGCCCCTGTCGTCCAGCGCAGCCACAACGTGCACGCCGCTGCCTGCCCACGACCCTGAACGACGATAGTGTCCGACGACACCGCTGGCCGCGCCGCCGGCCAGCCTCCGGAAACACACGGCCGCCCCCGCACTGGTATGATTTGCATTCTGTACAACATTCCTCAAACTGCATCACCACGATTGAAATTACTGTGTCATTCCCACCTCCATCGATTGAAATTACTGTATCATCACCACTGAAAGTTTTGAATAGTTTCCTCCCTGTCACCAATTGCACGCAAAACTTGATTTCTTGATTTGCATTTCATCCTTAATTTGACTGAATATTTCCCTCCCTGTCACCAATTGCACGCAAAACTTTATTTATTGATTTCCATATCATCCTTAATTTTAAGTTGTTCATCATCAATTATTATACGAAGCTGATTTCAGTGAGGCATTTGTTTTTGTAGTCTTCTTGTCAATAAAATAAATTATTTTTTACTCCCATTGTAATCATTTGCAAATGAGGTTTTAAACCCCGATCATTATCGCTCCAATATAAGTCTGCTGTGCTATTACAATTTGCAGGTACGCACTATTATTCACTAATTGGAAAACACAAGTATGTCATCTTCGAACCATAATCCATTTGAGGACATAACCAACGGGAAAACACAAGGTAACTACCAACAATTTGCAGTGACGCACTTTTCAGATCCTAATTAGGCCATATATGCATCACCACTAATATGACATCGATGCAGATCCTAAAGAGGCTAAGAGGCAGAGGGATAGGGAATATTATGCAAAAAATAAAGATAAGATTTTGAGTCGCCAACGCCAATCGCGTGAGCTTAAAAAGCAATCATTGGCTACCGTGAATGATGAAAACACTATATGTGAGGAGGTGATGTTTTCTAAACTCGCAACATATATATGGCATGTTTTCGCATGCCAGATTTATGTACGAAATACTGATTTTTCTGTGATTCAGAAGATAATTAACAATAAACTTATGAGGTCATATATGCAGATCCTAAAGAGATCAAAAGGAGGAAGGATAGGGAGTATTATGCAGCCGATAAAGACGAAGTTTTAAAGCGCCAGCGCCAATCACGACAGCTTAAGAATCAGTCATCGGCTCATGTTGACCATAACCTCCTTTTTTCGTAACTAAAAAAAACAAAACATCTTATGTGATGCAACATCTACTGGACAAAGCGGAGTCACCCAACTGCAATGCAGAACACCTGCAGGAGGTCAATGTAACATATATGTTTCTCAATGTCAACCTGAAATACTGATTTATTTATAAAACATGTATTGCATATTTCCATATATATGAATACTGATGATTTCATCTCCAATGTATTTGTAGGTGTTAATGGTGTGGATGTGTCTCAACCATCGGCGCCTTCCCGTCGTACCCCAATGAGCAACATAACCAACACACATACAAATGGTACACTTGGTAAGAACCTTCAACACTCACACCTCTGTTCTCACCGATTTACTTAATAGCAAATATCATATGCCGACAGAACAAGCTATATGTTTCCCAGTGTCTACTTTAGGTATTGGGGATATTGGATCTGCATACGCTAGCATGACCAGGGATCTTCACACGTCACGTGTCAACTCAACTATGCTAGCCGATGATGATAGTGATTGGCTACATAGAAATGATACTTACATGCGAGATATGAGAAACCTCGAAGAACTGCAAAACGTACCTACATGCTTAGGGTTGCATGGGCAAGACAGCTTCATTGCAAACAGCGCACCTGAAGAGAAGAAACGACAACGTGATTCTTCTGAGAAGACACGACAACTAAAGAGGGAACGGTACTCATTGATGCCAGATGAAAAGAGGGGCGTGCGGTTGCACAAGAATCGTGAGTATAAAAAATGTGTACGTGAAAACAGAACAATATAAGGCCGCCATGATTCTGAAGCTGCGGGTGCTAGAACACCTATGGTACAATCAGGTATTTTGGGCTTTCTGTATACTATATATTAATGTTTATATCGTCCGATTCTCTCCATGATATTGTCTTGATACTTATTATATTTTATTTTCTTGTGGTTTGCATCTTACACGTGACATTAACAACGATGAAGACTGTGATCCTACAGGGATTTTTGAGCCAGATGAACATGGAGCTTGGTTGGAAGGTAAATTGGACTATTTAGTTTACATTTTCATAAAACCTTCATGTATCAAATGTATTCTGATTGAACATGTTTTTCTCATAGAAGATAACTTGAACACCGTACAAGAGGAGCAAACAATACATGATGATGACGAGGAGTGCAGGATGTTTAGTGGTCTGGGTAATTTACGCCACTGATTAAATTTTGACTATTGCATCCTAATATTAAATTGGCTTCACTTGTTTTACTCCTGATGGCAGGTGATGTGTTTGATTCATACAAAGTGACAAGTGATGTTGCTCCAAGTAACCAAAATGATGATCCTTATGGCATCATCTACCATAATTTACCAGCCAAGCATCATGTTTTGAAGCAAGTAAATGACTGCGTCTATTGTGGAGCAATGGAATTCCAGTATGAGGGTCCCGCTTTCTGTTGCAGAAAAGGAAAAGTGAAGATAGCTACCCCTGAAGTTCCTCAAGAGTTGCGCCGGTTGTTTTCAAGTCAGGACGATGAGGATGCCAAATATTTCAGAAAGCACATACGATATTTCAACAGCCACTTCTCTTTCACGAGTCTTGGAGTCACCCTTGATAAGAGGGTCAGCAATCCGGCCGGAAGCGGTGTATATACATTTTGTGCACAAGGGGCGTTGTACTATAGGATGGACCATCTGGTGCCTGGTGGTCAAGGTCCCAGACATCTGCAGCTCTACATCTATGACACAGATGAAACCATGGAACATAGAGTAAAGCATTCTCCAGATCTTGACATTAATCTCATACAGAAGATTCTGGAGATACTAAAGAACAATCCGTAGGTGCAGATATTTAAGAGCATTGGCTATGTTCCAAACATAGAAGAATATAAGATTTCACTAAACACAGATATAAGGCTGGACCAGTGAAGGTACAATGCCCCCACAGCTTCACAGGTCGCCGCTCTATGGGTTGAAGGGAGTGACCCAGAAAACACTTTTGATAGGCAAGTTGTCCTGCATGGCAAAGGGGATCATCCTATATTTATCAGAGCATACTATGGTTGCTATGATCCTTTGGCGTATCCGTTATTCTTCCAGGGAGGGGAGACGGGTTGGAACCGTTGGATGCCATATGACGAACCAGCACTAGTAGTTGAATCGAACAACGAGGATCACAACCTGGGGGGAAGTTGAAGCGAACAACGAGGATCACAACCTAGGGGAAGTTGAAGCGAACAACGAGGAACGCAACCTGGGCGAAGACTTGCATGATCTTGATCGTATGACAAATGTACATGTGGAGCCAAACACAGATGAGGTAGATGAGGTAGCAGGTAATTAGCCAATTGCTCCTAATGTTTTCGACTATTTTCTTTATCATTATTTATTATCAGTGGATATGTGTGATTAATCATTCCTGTTTACCTTATTCCAGATGATGAAGAAAACCAGGAGGATGATGAAGTTGGAGAGTCTAGAAAATTTGTCAGCGGAAGGGAGTACTATTGTTTCAAGATACAAGTCAGGAAAAAACTTTTTAACATTATATTGTTTGGTGGACGTGCATTCCAACAGTGGGCTGTCGACATGTACATCAAGATGGATACTATGAGACTTGATTTCTACTCAAAACCTAAGAATCGGAAACTCATACGCGCTGATCTGTACCAGGTATGATAATGTTCTCACGTTATTGAATTTCAATGCTATAGCACACATGCATCCAGTGCCCATTCAATACAAACCAGGTTCATCTAATGGAGAATGATCTTTACATTCATTTGTTTTTAGGGTGTTGTTGACGTTATTGATGCTGGCGAGACACGTGGTTCTCAGGTTGGCAAGAGAATTGTACTACCGCGGACTTTTCCCGGAGGTGATCGAGACATGCAGCGAAGATTCCTAGATGCAATGGCGATAGTCCAGCGGTTTGGGAAACCTGATTACTTCATCACGATGACTTGCAACCCACACTGGGAGGAGATCACATCCAAACTAGAACCCGGCCAGACACCACAAGACCGCCCAGACCTTGTGGCGAGAGTATATTGGGCCAAATTACGGAGTATGAAAGATCTTTTGATCAAGAAAAAATATTTTGGTGAGGTTGCTGCATATGTCCATGTTACTGAGTTTCAAAAGAGGGGGCTGCCGCATGAACACATGATTTTGATCATGCACTCGGATAGTAAGCTAACAAACCCAGATGAGTATGACAAGGTGATATCAGCAGAAATCCCCGACAAGGAAAAATACCCTGTATTGCATGCTCTGGTCATCAAGCATATGCTCCACGGACCATGTGGTGCTCTCAAGAAAAATTGTCCTTGCATGATAGATGGAGAATGTCGATTTCGCTATCCGCGACAGTTCTGTGATGCTACGCAACAAGGAAAGGACACATATCCTATCTATAGGAGGAGGCTTGACGGTCGTCAAGTGAAGGTCAGAGGAGCCGATCTAGATAATAGATGGGTTGTCCCATACAACCCTGGTCTGCTTATGCGCTACAAATTGTCACATAAATGTTGAAGCTTGCTCGAGCATCAAGACAGTTAAGTATTTGTTCAAGTACATCTATAAAGGACATGATCGTGCATCATTCTCAGTCGACCCAGCAGTAGATGATGATGGTGGAGTAATCAATGAGATTAAACAGTACAGGGATGCTAGATTCGTGTCACCACCAGAGTCGATCTACAGGATTTGTGCTTTTCCAATGTACAGTGTCTCCCCCTCTGTTCTCCAACTATAGCTTCACTTGGAAAATATGCATACTGTATCATTCAAAGAGGGTGATAATCTTGAAGATGTTGTCAATCGGCCCTCTTCTTCTAGTACCATGCTCACTGAGTATTTCAAGATGAACCAGGTCGATCCTTATGCGAGAAACTTCTTGTACAAAGAGTTCCCAGAATTTTACCGGTGGATTAGGGGTAAGAAAAAGTGGCAGAGAAGGAAATTAAGGGGGGTGGGCAGGTTGGAAGAGTTGCGTATGCGCATCTTGCTGAAGGTGAGAGATACTTTCTGAGAGTGCTCATGAATCATGTCAGAGGTGCAACTTCATACGAGGACTTGAAAACTGTGCATGGCAACCTGTGCTCAAACTTCAGAGAAGCATGTGAGCGAAGAGGTCTCGTAGAGACCGACAAGTCCCTTGATGACTGCTTAACTGAGGCTGCTACTTTCCAGATGCCATGTGCTCTAAGAAGGCTTTTCGCAACTATTTTGGTGTTCTGTGAGGCAACCAACATTCCATCATTGTGGGAGAAGCACCTCGGTTCAATGTCTGAGGACTACTGTCGTAGCCAGTCCAACCAGGCCGCATTGGAGCAGATGGTCCTTAGAGACATTAGGGATCTGGTGCATTCAATGGCGAAAGATATAAAAAGTTATGGTTTGCCGAATTTGGATCATGTTGATGATGATTTTGCCAACGGTCAATCAAGAGAGGTTCAAGAGGAGTTGTCACTCACGGTGGACAAAGATAACGTAAATATGTTTACATCCCTTAACACCGAGCAGCGTGCTTCTTTTGATGAAATCCTCTCTCACGTCATCAACAACAAGAGCCGGATTTTCTTTCTCGATGGTCCGGGTGGCACAGGGAAGACGTATTTGTACAAGGCACTCTTGGCTAAGGTCCATTCCCTGGGAAAAATAGCTATTGCAACAGCAACATCTGGTATAGCAGCATCGATCATGCCTGGTGGACGCACCGCCCACTCCAGGTTCAAAATTCCAATTAGGCTCACGAGTACCAGCATGTGCAATTTCACCAAGCAAAGTGGTACCGCAGATCTGCTCCGTAGGGCATCTTTGATAATCTGGGATGAAGTTGCCATGACGAAGCGTCAAACTGTTGAGACACTTGATAGGTCCCTACAGGACATCATGGGATGCGCTTTGCCTTTTGGAGGGAAGGTCGTGGTGTTTGGTGGAGATTTTAGGCAGGTCCTTCCTGTGGTGGCACGTGGGACAAGAGTGCAGATCAGTGACGCTACACTACATAGGTCTTATTTATGGGAGAAGATTAGAAAGATACGCCTCACGCGTAATATGAGGGCAGAAACCGACCAGTGGTTCTCCAGTTACCTCCTACGAATTGGAAATGGGACAGAAGAGACCATCGGTGGCGATTATGTGCGTCTTCCGGATGACATTGTTATTCCTTACACACCCAGTGAAGAACCAGTGAACAAGCTTATTGAAGATATCTTCCCATCACTTCATGAGAACGCCGCATCTGGATCGTACATGAGCGCACATGCCATTCTTTCAACAAAGAATGAACATGTGGACGATCTGAATATAAAAATGATCGACAGATTTCCTGGCCAAGAAAAGGTATATTATAGTTTTGACTCAGTTGAGGATGATGCACGCAATAACTACCCAATTGATTATCTTAACTCCATCACTCCAAATGGCTTGCCCCAGTATGCTTTGAAACTAAAAGTCAATTGTCCCGTCATTCTTCTTCGAAATCTTGATCCTCACAACGGGCTGTGTAATGGAAGAAGATTGATGATTAGAGCATTCCAAGATATTGCAATCGACGCCGAGATTGTTGGGGGTCAACATGCTGGAAATAGAGTGTTCATACCGAGGATACCTTTGTCGCCCTCTGAGGATATTTCACTTCCTTTCAAATTCAAGAGGAAACAGTTCCCAATCCGGTTGAGTTTTGCAATGACC
The DNA here is from genome assembly GCA_947311845.1 of Poa pratensis. Lineage (NCBI taxonomy): Eukaryota > Viridiplantae > Streptophyta > Magnoliopsida > Poales > Poaceae > Poa > Poa pratensis. The sequence continues at coordinate 49,077,938 of CAMZMU010000072.1, read as the reverse complement.
ATCAACAAAGCCCAGCGACAAACCATTCCAACTGTTGGTATTTACCTTCCAGAGCATGTATTCTCGCATGGCCAACTTTATGTTGCACTGTCAAGGGGTGTGTCAAGGCAGACCACTCGGATTTTGGCTAAGCCAAATAAAGACATAGATCCCACGGGAAAAAGCACAAAAAACATTGTGTACAGGGATGTCTTGGAGGGATGAAACAGGCATGTTCTCCATAAATAAATTTGGATTCCTTCTATGGTTTCTGCATGTGCAGTAGCTGTTATTGATAACATCTTGTGTTCCTAATTGCAGATTTTGGTCAGGCCCCACCTGTAGGCTATCTAACACTGCGACCTCATCTTATTACTTTGATAATTGCACCTGGTTCTGATGAGGTCTCCCTTCAAGCTGCTTCTGGTAAATATTTCTTATACATATAACTACATCTATTCAAATGATAATAACAATATAAACACCCTTTTACTGTTAAGTTCTATGAACACAACTTTTCATAATATTCTGCTGTAGCTGATCACTTTTACTTATTACGTTCTAATATTTGATAGCACAATCAGTTCTGTGTCGCAACTGATTGTATTAATTTCGTCTTTGCTTTGGATGATTGTAACGGTATCAGTTTGGTTATCTAAAAAGGTCTTAGAGTCCAAGTTAAGGATTAAAGAAATATCCCTTTTGGTACTCCCCTTCTTTGGAGAGAATATGGGGGACATGAAACAAGCTGCTATTAAGTATCGGGAACTAAAACTCATTTTCAGTGCTGTAAGGATAACTTTTTTTAGATCTCTTATCTCCTAAAAGAGTCCTGGCAATTTAAATTTTATGAACTTCCGGTTCATCCTATCTCATATTATGCACTTGCTTTCCAATTACATCCAACCATAAACTTCATTCATTAGTTGTACATTATTATTTGTAAAATTAGCGTTTACTCTTCTTTATTCCACAGGTCAATTTTACGATATATGGTGATTTGGCATTAAGGAGAATTATTCCTGTGTGAAATTCAGGGCACAAATGGGAATCAGGGTTTAGGAGAGAGGTGAAACAAATTATGTCGAATCATTTTTGTATGTGGTACTCCTGTACAAAGTGGTTCAAACTTCAGGAAGTATGTTAGATGATCAGTGATCTTTTTCTTATATATATGGTCTTCTGTATACATTAAACTCATATCATGTGTCCATTGCACATGCTCTATACATTCTGATTTAGCCAAGTATGATACTTCTCATGGAAAAGGGCATGACCATTATATTCTGTGCTTGACCTGGAATAATCTGTACATCTTATTTGTGCTAACTAATGTAAGAAGCGAAGTTCATGTTCTAGAAGATGTTGTGAACACATTGACATTCTTATTATTTTTGACAAGTTTGGGTTATTTCCGGTATATATATTCTATTTTCACAAGTTCTGATTTATTTTACATACTGAGGTTATGATTAGTATTATTTCCACAAGTGAATAGGGGTGATTTCTTCCCTTTTTTTTGAAACGAAGAAATCATTTGGATTTCAAAATTGTTTTAGCAAATTATTATTTAAGCTACGAGGCAATCTGGGCGCCTGTTGACTAGGGAATGGGATGCATCCAAATTACAAATCTCCTATGTTTGAAGTATGCTTATGCAATGTTTGCATTAATCGCTCATGACCGCGGAGTAAATAAAAATCAGAAAAACGAGTCAGAAAGGGGTGACAAATATATTTAAAACATTACACGTTTGCTAAAACAATCCTACTGGGAAACTATTCCTGTCCATAATGGGTAGCGGGATCTGGAGACCTATGATCGCTCATTTTATCTATGTCATAGTCACGTTCCTAAATGTCTCTAATCTGTTAAGCGTGTGGCCCTAGAAATTCGAGAAAATGCGGACATGCACCAGAAACTATTCCTGTCCATAATGGGTAGCGGGATGTGGATACCTATGATCGCTCCCACGCTATCAACGAATAGCTTATCGTGTAATATTTTTGTTATGCTCGCTAATCGCTTTACGTCTTGATACTCTGTATATCTCGAGGTGAAATGTTATCGGTATCCCGCAATCAACACTTTTATTACTACACCTACTTGACCTATATTCCCGACGCGCATTCTTTACTCGTATTACGATGTCCCCTTGACTAACCACGTAGTCACACACTTGTGCACACGATGATGGACATCGGAATAATTGAGAGGGTCCAGAGCGTATCTCTCTATCGCCATACGAGTAATCCCAGTTCTGATGTATTTGATTCACAAGATACTTTCTTATATACCAGAAGATACGTTTATGCACCCAGCTATGGAGAGACGTTTGGTATCTTCACATACACATACGATATTTGAGACTTTGATACTCTCATAATGTCTAGCATATGTGAACTTATTAGATGAGTAATTACTGACAGCATATTGGCGATGTATGTCGCAGTATATCAACATGTCTATCAAACATATGATTACGCTAACGTTATGTCCTCATGATTAGGAAAACAAAACCATCTAATAATCTCATGAGCTAGTCCCATCTGAATCGCATATCCGGAAGCTATTACAATTATAGCGTAGAATATAAACTTAAACATTTAACATAAGGGAAATAGAATAATAAACCTTTATTATTTCCTTTAGGGCATATTTCCAACAAAAGATGCTAACCAAGCCGCATCATTGACAAAGAAGAGCATCATATACCCAGAGTCGTGACATCAAGTACTACAAGGTCAAGTGAAGCAACCACACTGCAGAAGAAACGATATCAAAGCATGAAGACTTCCTAAGAGAAACGTTTATATTAGGTTGGGGGTTGGGGGGGAGGGGGGGGGGGGGGGGGGGGGTAAGACCGTCACACATAGTATTTTGTCAGCAAAATGTCTAACATTTATAAGGCAAAATTTAGAGTAGATAAAATCTTTTGAGTTGCATCGGATTTATTGGAGTAATTTTACTTATATGGACTTAGTCTACTTGCTTATGATTTGAATTATTCTCAAACTCAGACTTTTGAACAAACTTGTTTCAAATTATCTACTTTACATTGTCATGTGAGAAAAACACTAACATATTTATTACTTTTTATTTAGACAAAAAATCTACTTACATGTTTTATTTCCCAAAAATTACTAACTTGAGGTCACTCCAATTGCAGGAATAAGTAATCCTACTAGGAGATTCCCATATTATCATACATCAAGAAATTCAAAGTGAATCTAAGTGAACTGAAGTCCAAGCTTCTTATCATGGTTAATATGTCAAATAGAAAGAGAAGATAAAATATAAAGTCAAGAGAAGGCCCATTATGAAAGAAGTGTATCATGGTGGAGGGATGACAAGGCTGGGCCCAACATCATCTATGCCGCTCTCTGTCTCGTAGCTCACCATGGAGCAAATGGATCACAGATGACCGTAGTACCAATCATATCTCACCCTACCAAGGGTAGCCTTCCTCTTTTGCCAATGACCTCTAGCCTATATAAGCGCTCCATAGGCATGTAAATAACTCGCGCTCGGATGAAAGGATACAAGGAGAGGGCACTATAGATTCCATACTAGTTCAGGTAGTCTAGGGTCAAGCTTGAGGAGTCGAGTGTGATGTGGACTGATGTCATGAAAGAGTAGATCATTCTTGACTTCGGGGAGTCGAATGCGACTCGATATTACATTCAAGCCTCACTCGATGCCTTTATAACACATGACTAAGTTGCCTTAAACGAGACGGCCGGCCATATTAAAAAAACATTATTGTGTCAATCTTATTATTGTAAGACGATGTTCGTAATAAAGTCGTCGTACAATGCCCCTACTAATGTGGTGTCACTACCCCGTAAGAAGCAGCGATAACTCTTACTCGACCGTTGTTCGATTTCCTCTTTATTTAAGACTAGCTATTTGGAGTATGTGGATGTGAGTGTGCGTAGTGTTACGTTTTCGTCTATATGTCTTCCCATGTAACTGGAGAATAAGATTTCAATGCATTTGTTGACAGATGGGAATGAACGCGGTCAATTCTTGTAGTCGTTAAACGATATATGGTTAGGTCGTTAGTCGATCTGTTTATGCATGAATGTACGTTGCTAGTAACTAAAGCTAATCGAATTGACAAGAGCAAAACATATAGGTGCACCAGTGAGCCTTCCATTTATGAAACGAAAACAGAGAAAAATCTTCAGGAGAATGAGAGGCTAGCAATAGAAAAAATCTTCAATGATAGTAGGTCGACCAGACGACCACGACGGATGGATCTAATAGGAGGTATGAAACTCCTCGAAAGGAATTGGCCAGCTCCCCAAGGTTGCCATTTTACTATCCAACTAGTTAGCATATGCTTGCATGGTTTGAATCGTCCTTGCTTTTTGTCAGTGAAAGCCGCCGGGTGCTTTATTAATTAGGCCGTCCTTCTGAATATTGTCTCTTCACGAGAAGCCTTCAAGAAAATGTGGATGCCACTGCACATCGACGTGTAGCTGGGTTGGTGCCTTGTTTGTCCTGATTAAGATGACATACTGTAGTTGGTGCCTTGTTTGGGTTGGTGCCTTGTTTGTCCTGATTAAGATGACATACTGTAGTTGGTGCCTTGTTTGTCCTGATTAAGATGATAAAAAAAAATGTCATCTTTAATCAGGACAAACAAGACACCAACCCAGCTACACGACGATGTGCAGTAGGAGAGTTCCGTCGTTTTAGTACGGGGTAGAGACTAACCCCGGTTCCCAAGCGGGGCTTAATTGTTATATTTGGGCAATCAGTACACCGAGAACATTAAATCAATGCGCCATAAGAGACAAGTCTCTTGTTTTAAGACTAGTTATAGTGGGAGGAACATTGCTAGTAATTTCAATGCCACGTAGGCAAAAAAGATGATGTGACAAGTAATTAATGAGAAGATAGGAGGTTAAAATAACATAGCTAGTTACCGGAACATCACACACCCCAAGGCAAAATGAGTCTACAACCTAATAAATGCTATCATGCATGACACCACAAATAAGTTACTACCCACTATAGAGATAGTAACAATAGGTAGTAACATAAGTATGTTACCACTCAATGTTACTCCTCACTATGACTAGTCTAAAGCATACATTACCAACCAAAACAAAGCGAAAAGCTCACACATTGCTACGTTCACACATCGCTGCATGACGTGTCTCTACCGCACTGGGCATGCACCTGTTTCCTATTCTATTTATGGTTGCGTCTTGCCCGTCTTGCCGCACACCGATTCTCGCACTGATTTATATTTTGCACTACGCAAAAAACATGTAGGAAAACGATAATGTGTTTATGAGGTGTAGTTTTTTTCCCCACGTCTTGTTATGATTTTGGAAGGAACGCCTCGAGCAGATGATTGAATCGCACCATGGCTCGGCCTAGAGAAAATAGACTGAGATCAGTCGGACTGCTTTTTCAATGTCAGGCCCTATTTGATTTTAATCATGACGGCTCGAACTTGTCAGGACGTTTCACATAGCCGTGTCCAAGTCTACTCAAAAGTCAACGTTTCTTCGGTACCATGAAGTTGGCTGATTTTTCTGAACATCAAGATATTACCTAACCTCCGGGTCGCCTCACGGGGCGACTCCGGAGGTCCCCACGCCGCCACCAGTAGACTACTCGATCCACCACCCTCTACACCCGGCCGCCGCAGGAGGAGGCTGCGCGCCGGGGACGGCGGTGGTGGGTGCCCCAAATAAGGTTTTTCTACTTTTTCGCCGGCCCTAACTGTCGTCTTCGCCATCAATCCGGTCGCTGATGGCCACTCCTGATCTGGCCGCATTCGTCCGCCTCCAAGGACGTTGCCGATTTGTGCGGCTGCTACTTGGTCGCCGTTGGCCGTCCCTGAGGTCGATCGCGAGTCCTGGCGGCCGGCCGGCCGGAGCGTGTATTCCAGCTTGATGCATGCATCGGCTGAAAGGTTGCTGGGCAATGATCCGGTGAGTACACGGATCTGCGTTAGCTGGACGCCCGCCGTGCAGCTGCCCCAGAAAATGGCTGCCGCCGATCTGGCCTCCTTGGGGCTGGCGGTTCCTTTTCCTTGGGATCTGATGCTCGTTGGCTGGATGCTGAAGTGCACGGCTTCGAGCCCTAATTCCTCGTCAACAACATCTTCGGTGGCTTTCCAAGTTTTGGATCATCTTGGCCAGTGGTCTTCATGGACAATGCGCAAAGCGCTCCTAGACCTCTGGCTTCATGCTGACCTCCTCGATCTGGCTACCGACGTGTTCCGGTCTTCCCCTCGGAGATCTCCGCTGTTTGGCGTGAAGCCACTAGAGATCTAGATCGGAATTGATCCGGTCGTGCGCGCCCTTATCTTCGGCCAGATTGGCTTCATGGGGACGAGGTGCAAAGCTTCGCTGTCTTGCCGTTGTCATGGGACATGTCTAAAATGGATTTCCATGCCATCGACAGTGCTGAAGAAAGTCATGGTGGCTGCGATCGAAGGCTTGTGATGGCGGAGAGGAGTTTTGGTTGCGATGAAGACTTGTGGCACAGGTTTCCTGTGTGTCGGGTGTTGAGGACTTACAGCAGCGGCCTTGGCAGGGGGGGGGCGACATAGGTGGACAACATTCTGGTGGTGCATCTTCAGTACACCGAGCCGTGATTTTCAGGGTGAAAGCCAAGGTCTGGCCTTCATTGATTGTACCTGGCAATTGTCTTGTTGAAGCATTGTTTTGGGATCACGGTTTTTCTCCAGAGTGAAAACTCAAGATTTTTGATCGGGCGAGGGCGACGACAACGCTTCTGCATTGTTTCCTTCTTGGAGGCGTCGCTTTTGGAGAATCTCGTTTGCGGTCCAGTGTTGTGTTTGGTGGTGGTTAGGCTGTTTTTGTTTCGAGTGTTTCATCATTGCGACGGGTCTTTGTTGTATTTTTCTCTCTTTTTTATTTTATTCTTAGCTGTGTGCATCCTTGTTGGTGCAGAGGCTGGGTGTATTGGGTATCTTCGTGATATTAATATATTCCCTTTATCATCAAGATATTACATATACCAAGTTTTTAATTAGAACTTGTTTCACCACAACCTGGTACCCTGAATCGATTTAATTTTGTGTAACCATGTATCAACTAAGTCGAGATAACAACAAAGAGAGTCGTAAACGCAGTTAATGAAATCAACACATAATTACACGTATACCAATCCAGTCAGGCAGCGTGGCAAAAGCGACAAAATAGCTGAGTTGAAGAAGCTATAAATTACCATACGGGTACTACTAGAGAGAATAATAATTTTAATATATACAAAGTGGGTTTCTAAGTTTAAAAATAGGAGCTCATCTTCATTTTCTCCAAATGTTTGTCTAGACGTTTGCATGCATGTTTAATCGTCAACCAATGTCCTGAAAGTTCATGGGGCCTTCTCGTTTTGAGTGGTGAAGATACACGATGCTTAGAACTTGTTGAGAAAAGGAAGACACATGTCTCATAGCAATAAACCAGCCTCTCACAAGTTTTTTTTCTTGTATTCCTTTGACAACTTGAGCCGGTGTAGAAAATATTTATTCTTCTTCTAGTCCTTTCAGTGTAGCATAGTTGAAATCTCTGATGACCGTGTTGGTTTCTACTCCAATGTACGTTGGCCGACCCGGCCGAAGCCATCCTCGCCTCGGTGGAGGCTTCGATGGCAAAGATCCACATTCTTAAGAAGCGAGGCCTGGCGACCAAGAACTTGGTCGCCGCCAGCCCGGAAGACGCGCAAAACTATCGTGCGATTATACCGAGTCTCTCGAGGATAAGGACCAGATCTTGAAGGAGGATCTGTGCGAGGGCCAGTTCTGCAACATTATGAAGAAGCTTTTTGCTGTAAAAATCATCAAAAACCAAATCAGTGGACTCATAGCCTTCTCGCAGAATCATTAGCCGCATTAGGTAAATCGCCCCTTTCTTTCCTTTTAATTCATCTAGGCTAACACTTACGAGTCAAAATCTGCTGAGCGGCCAATTTTCACTTCTGATTAGGATTTCTGGTGCTTGATACGTCCAAAACATATCTATAACTAGAACGATACCCTGCGCGTTGCAGCGGGTATCTATTAAGAAATCTAATAGACGCATGAAATATGTAGTTGACTAGAGAAATATGTAAGCAAAAAAGTTCACTTGATTGGCGAAACTAATTCCGGTGTTCCCTTAGCACATGATTTAATTTGTCATTACGTATAATGGGATGATGTGATCTTAGCAATCGAACGACAAAAAAAGAATGACGTGGACAATTTAATGGCTAAAGAAAAAGATGATGTGGATAATTGCTTGTAGAAATAGACAATAAATAATGAATGTTAGTGGGATGACGTGGACAATTGGTTCGCTAAAACAGTAAGTGATGTGGATGGCTTGCGTGTTAAGATAGAAATATTAATTGCAATTAGTGGGGGTTTTGCTTTATAAGAAGCATAAATTTTTGATTGTTTCATGCTACTTTTATATCGTTGCTACATGCTTGTACAAAGGTTTTATATCATTTTATAACATTTTAATGGACTAACCTATTAACCAAGTGCCAAGTGCATGTTTCATTTTTATTGGCTGTGCATCACAGAAAATGCGAGAAACAGAGTTGCTCGGAAAATGCCAGGAAAAATATCGAAATTCTAACTTTTCGAGACGGACAACCAAAATCTGCCAGCAGGGGGAACCGAAAGCGCCCATGTGGCCTGCTGCCACGGGCCAGGGCGTCGCGGGTCCCAGTCGCGTGGCCACCTCGAGGTTCCTCTCGCACCGCCTCTTTTCCTATAAGAAGCCCCTTACCTAAAAGTTCCGTCACGCGAATATTTCACCAAGTTTCGATATAGAGAGCCACCGCCATCCAAAACCATTGTTTGGAGTTCTGGAGGTCCTGTTGTGGCACCCTGTCGGGACGAGGATCCACATCCGGAGTCATTTTCATCAATTGTGCTGCCTCCATGACGATGTGTGAGTAGTTCCTCCATGGACTACGGTTCATAGCAGTAGTAGATGATACTCTCTCCACCATGATCTTAAATACAATTATTTCCTGAGCTGTCCTACATGACTAAGATCCGTATGATGTAATCAGTGTTGTGTTTGTTGGGATATGATGGATTGTTACATTATGATCTGTTTATTCATGAGTTATTTTTCCTTAACCTTTATGTGTGATAATACTAATTAACAACACCATGACGAAAAGGTCTTGTAGCATAACATCTAGTTGGATCTACCCAGCCAAATTGTTCTGCCAACAATGTGCTATCACTGTTGCCGACAACCATTTTCCCATAACCAGGAAAACAGAGGCATCAAGCAACCAACGAGTTAGTCTAAGAGGCAAGACTAGGGTACATCTTTGTCTTCATGTTTCTACATGTGAGTATGCGTTTTTCTATGAATCTAAATTCAGAAGCCGTGTCAGTTGGAGCATAAGACCATAAACTTTAATTATGAAACATATATGAATAATAACATTTATTATTGCCTCTTGGGCATATCTCTTTCACTAGTACCATATGATGCGGGTTGGCCCGACTTTAACGGATTGACGTTGAAGAACACGAAAAACATGAGAGGGGAAAGAGGGGGTTTGCGGAATAACATGTGGGGGGGGGGACACAAATCATGGCGGGTCACTGGTAAAACCTACCCAACTCGATTACCTGTCAACAATCCCCAATAAGGAGGCCTCCAGATCATAAATCAAACCAATCTTACCATTGTTGAAACAAATTTATCTAACCGGCTGGTCCCGATCCAATATAACCTTGAAAGAAAGATTGGATAGCCCTACTACAATCACTTATGAAATAGTAGGTACTACAAGAGGTACATAATCTCCAATGGAGGTCTTGGGGTTCCACTCATGGGGAAAGAGGAGCAGAATTCTATCTCAAGTCTAGTTTGAGTCTAGCCCTAGATCAGAGGTCGTAAGTCGTGGTATTGGTACCGCATCATCGCCGAAGAAGCCGGATTCCTCACAGATGAAGCCGATCAAGATCTCGATGTTGCCGATCGAGTCGATGAAGGAGCTGGTTACAGTTGCCAAAGGCAGAATTTAGAAGTCGTCGTCGTTGAATTAGCTTGTGTTGTCATAGCGCACGGCGAGCCCGGAGGCGTCCATGTCGTTGATTTCGCTGAGAGATCCCCCGATACGTCATGCCGGATGGCTCACGCCCCACGGTGGGCGCCAAATGTCGTGGTATCGGTATCGCAGGCATGATCCATGGGGCGATACACCGAGGGTAGAATGTGGTTAAGCGGGTCATAGCACGGGATGGGAGTACGCAAGGATTTACCCAGCTTCAGGTTCCACGGCGGTGGTGGAACCCTACATGTTACCATAACTCACTGTTGGGTTGCGCAACGGAAATTTAAATTTTTGTCCAACATACTACGCAACACTCCAAGATCTATACTATGAAGATACATGCGAATACGAAGATCCAAAGATCTGGACTGAATACGTTACCAGCACCGAAGTTGTGGAAGAAGCGCCGATGACGTAGTTGAAGTAGCCTGTAGCAATTCTCTCAACCTAGCCTGGTAGAGAGATTTCGCCATCTTCTCCTTACTTGATCTCCTTGGTAGCAGAGCGAGGGTTAGACGTCTCACCCCTCTGAGAGCTCGCACGCGTACGCCGGGAAAGGTTCAGCAGGGCTTCGCCGTCCAAGCTTGAAGCACCACTGGCGTATATGAAGGTGGAGATCTCAACACATGAGAAGGAGAAAGAGAGAGATTAGATCTAGTCTAATCGGAGAGGATCCCTCTAAACTTGAGAGGTTCCCTCTAATCCAACTAGTAGAGATCTAAACTTGTGTGTCTATTGTGTTTCTTGTGTGTCTCCAAATAGGAGGGTGTGGGGGTTTATATAGATGGCCAAGGGGTGGAGGGACTTGGAGAAGGGGAAAGACCCCAACCCCAATTCGGTTTGGGAGGGGGAGTTGGAGTCCAACTCCAACTCGCCTCCCCCTCCTTCCTTGGTTTGCCCCGGGTGGGGCCCACGCCGCACTGACCTAGGGTGGGGCCGCCTGGCCGCACCGACCTAGACTGGCCGGCCCTTGGTTGCCTCCCCCATGGGCTCCACGGGCCCACTAGGGTTCGGCCATGGGGGGATCTCCCCCCCCCCCCCGCATGACTTCGGCCCCACTACCTAGTGGTGGTGCAGCCAACTTTTATTGGCCTTTTAATTTTAATATTTTTCTAATAATTATTTATTAATTAAATATTAATTTAATTAATTAAATATTTTGTCTAATTGATTCTTATTTGAATATTTCCTTTTACAAATATTCCCTGAATTAATTACTTATCATATAAAACACTTTTACATGATCTGGACACCCAGTGTCCGCTGAAAAAATACTCCGGATAAATATAACATCTACATAAACACCCTCGGAATAAATCCAACAATGATAGTACTTCTATCACTCCGAGACATCCATGTCTGCCTATATAATCTCTCTGATATATATAAATATATGTATCATGCAGATACCATTCCAATGATACTTTCTCACTATGTTCCAGACCAACCAATATACACAACTAACCAATCCTAGTTTAAGCGTGTCCACCCTACAGGTTCGATAATGTTTAGCTATAATTAGATGTGCTCATCTAATCACCGGCCAGGCTCAGGTCCTTGGACAACCTGAATAATTGCTACCGTTATGCGAAGACACTCTGTTGAACCTGTCGATTACTAATGCATCATTCCCATCACTCGCGATACCAAAAATTACCCGAGATATAGATCCGTCGATGTTGCCATGAATCTTTCCTGATTCACTACATCTTTGTCTATCTCGATAACTGGCAAGTTCCTTTACTCGTTCCCGTATTACGATATCCCACACGGTGTAACTTCACCATGCATTGTATGCAGAACATAATGGATACCTCTCATACCGAGTGGGCCCATGGCGTATCTCTCTTTTGACAGAGGAGTAATCTCCCAACTTAGAACATTAAGATTATGCACACCTTCGTAACTACCCAGTAACTGCCGTTATGATCACCAGTGACGGCAGTGATGGTTTCTAGTATACACAACCCTAATAACCTCATGGTTCAAGGACATGTCGTATAATAATCTATCTGAGATAAGCTAAGGACAAAACAAACGGAATCTCTTAGCATACCAAAACTTGGGTCTACCCAGCCATATTGTTCTCCAACAATATGTCATTCATTAATGCTGACATATACAATGTCCATGATCATGAAAGCGTGATCATCAAGCATTCAATAAATTAGTCTGTATATAAGACTAGGGTATATTTTACTGTTCATGTTTTCTACACGTGCGTATGAGATTTCTCCAAATCACGTATTCAGAAATCATAGCAGTTATAGCATAGTAAACACGAAACATAATTAATGAATCAGATGTATAAATACATTGCCTTTTGGGCATACATCCAACAGTCTCCCACTTTCACAACTGGCAATATCTAGTTTGCATAAGTTTAACATCTGAGGAGATGTTTGGTGTTTTTCTCATGCTTACTCTTGTGGTGCGACTCTTGTACTCACTAGAAGAAATTTCGCCATACCATGATCTTCCGCCGAGACCGTGGTCTATAGTGGATTTTGGCCACGAAATTTTGCTATTTTTTTCATGGGCGATGGTAGCAACGACCACGGATTTTCAAATCGTGGTCTATGGCACCTATAGCCCACGATCTTTCTGAATTTTCGTGGTTGAAAATTGTTTTCGGGTTGCGAGGCCCTATCGCCCACGATCTTCCTTAAATTTCGTGGCTAGAAGCTATGTTTCTCGGTTGCGCGTTCAATTTTTGACTGGGATCGATACCCGGCGCTCGTATAACGTCGAACGAGGCCATTTGCGCTCTAAAACCTCAACCACACACCCCGCTCACATATCAAGATCGAGGTGCCTCTTTTTTCATTGCTCTGTTACTCGATGGCTGGGTTCCATGATGTTCTTGGCGCTGGCCCCACCATGTCAGTAACTCAGGATCACTTCTTGCCCAGTTTTTCATCATGTTGCTCCGTTTCTTCCCGTGTTGTTCATCACGCGGTCTCCACCATGTTAGTGACTCAGGATCATGCTGAAGGATTCTTGCCCACTTTTTCATCACGTTGCTCCATATCCTCCCGTCCTGTTCATCGCACGGGCTCCACCATGTCAGTGACTCAAAATCATGCTGAACGATTCTTGCCCACGTTTTCATCACGTTGCTCCGTTCTTGAGCTACTGTTCTTGCCGCTGGCTCCACCATGTCAGGGACTCATTATACTATTGATCGATTCTTGCCAATTTTTCCATCCCGTTGCTCCGTTCTTGCGCTACTGTTCTTGCCGCTGGCTCCACCATGTCAGTGACTCATTATACTCCCGATCGATTCTTGCCAACTTTTTCATCCCTTTGCTCCGTTCTTGCGCTACTGTTCTTGCCACGGGCTCCACCATGTCAGTGAATCATAATACTTCTGATCGATTCTTGCCAATTTTTTCATCCCGTTGCTCCGTTCTTGCGCTACTGTTCTTGCCACGGGCTTCACCATGTCAGTGACTACTACTAGTCCCGATCGATTATTGCCCACTTTTTTTATCCCGTTGCTCTGTTCTTGCGCTGCTTTTCTTGCCGCTGGCTCCACCATGTCAGTGACTACTAATACCTATGATCAATTATTGCCCACTTTTTTATCCCGCTGCTTCATTTCTTGAGATATCGTTTCTTGAGAGAATGTTCTTGCTGCTGGCTCCACCATGTCAGTGACTCCGGATACCGTTGACCGATACTAGCCGATTTCTCTGTCTTTCGGTTGTTCCCGTTACTGTTGATCGATGTGGGTCCTGATTGTCGGCTTCTCTCTTCAGAAACGTGTGTTTGCTCCGTTGATGTTTGATTTATACTCGTGATTATTACTGCTTGCAGTGGTCATTTCTATCGGTTGCGCCCGCAGTTGTGACCTTGTTAATGGCAGGCGATGCAGGCTGGTTGTTGTCTAGATGGTGGGTCCTGCCTGTCAGCCTCTCTGTGCAAGGTTTGCCTCCTCATAAAACTGAAGATAACTAAATCCAACCGCTCCTCGCCGTCGGACTCTCTCTTCAGAAACGTGTGTGCTCTGCTGAGGTTTTATTTATGCCCTTGATTGCTTCTAATGGTAAATTTTCTTCCGGTTGCGACCGCAGTTTTGACCTTGTTATGGTTGCGCGATGTAGGCGGGTTATATGGTCTAGCCGATGGGTTCACCATGACAGCCTCTGTGCAAGGTTTGCCTCCTCAAAATACTGAAGATAACTGAATCGAACATCTTCTGACTGTTGGCCTCTCTCTTCAGAAACATGTTTGTGCTATATTAATGTTTTATTTATACTCGTGATTATTACTGCTAGTGGTCATTTCATTCGGTTGCGCCCGCAATTTTTACCTTGTTAACGGCTGCCGGCAGGTTATGGTCTAGACGATGGCCCCTGACTTTTAGCCTCTCTGTGCAAGGTTTGCCTGCTGAAAGAACTGAAGATAACTGAATCCAACCTCTTATGACTGTCGACCTCTCTCTTCAGAAACGTTTGTGCTCTGCTAAGGTTTTATTTATGTCCTCGATTGCTTCTAGTGCTCATTTCTTTCGGTTGCGACTATAGTTTTGACCTTGTTAAGATTGCAGTATGTACAGTTCAAAAAAATCAGCCTCTATCTTCTAGAAACGTGTGCTCTGCTGAGGTTTATTTATGCCCTTGATTGCCTCTAGTGGTTATTTTCTTTCGGTTGCGACCGCAGTTTTTACCTTGTTAAGGTTGCGGCACTGTTAAAAAAAGGTTAACTCGTCGAAAAAGGAAGATACTGAATCGAACATCGAACTCGTGACAAGATTTAGATTTACAACGATCGTTTCCACTGCGCTAGGCCATCTAATTGTTAAACAAACAGATCTGGGCCTATGTAATATTCATCCAATGGTCGCCGATTTGATAAATCTGGAGAATGAACCGCCAGAACCCCCCCCCCCCTCTCCCGCGCTCGCCCTTCAAAACACGCCTGCTCGCACCAACGCAAAAGCAATTCCCACCCCGCACCAAGATCTGGGAGTTTTGTTAAGAACAGAGCTAGACCTGAGGCTTCCATTGCTGAGGCATATATTTACGAGAATGAGAGCCGAAACACAGAAGTTGTGCACCAAGATGATGATGGTGGGCTTATTGCACGTACTAACAGGGTGAAGGTCACCCCTGATATCCATGAGGAAATAGGCATCCAAGATGCTGACGATGAGGAAGAAGATCAAACAGATCAGACATTGGATGAAGGATTCACTGTCAAGGTTAGTATAGTCGACAAAGAGATCAATACACGGATGAAACACACTGAATCTGAAGAGGCAGATTCTGATGAGGAGGTAGAAGATCTGTCATTGGAAGAGTATATGGATGACGATGGCCTTATGGATTCCACCAAAGATGAATGCGGTTATAATGATGATGAGGAGGAGGATGATTAAACTGTTTGTCTCATTGTTATGCAGTGATTAGACTGTTAATTTTCTTATTATGCCGTGGTATCTGGAACAATGATTTGTTTTGATTTTCTGTTTGGAAAATGTATGACTAAGACCTGATGACTATTTGATTTTGGTTTGTGATGACTGTCTATTTGGTTTCCCTCTCTGTTGTCGCCTTTAAATTAGATCAATCTTAATTCGATGAGTGCATAGATACATATGTGAATATTTTCAGTTCACTTACATGCAACACATTGGTATACGTATTTGATTTGCATCCCTGGACACAAAGTCTCATCATACAAAAGGGGGCTAAAAGTGTCGCACTGAAAATGTTCAGTGATATATATTGATACTGGAATTTGCAATCCTGAGTTCAATCTGCTAGCTAGGTCCCCAGCGCCCTCATCCAAAATACAAATTAAAGATAAACCCAAAGACTGTCATCATGCAGAAGGCCCAACTACTTAACAGGCTGAGCACATTCAGCTCACACGAAAGTACAACATGTACAATAGCACATCACCAAGATCACTTAATGAACGTTGTTTCAGAGCACAAATCAGTTCTACTAGCTAGCACATGTAGCTTGACCACATCAGAGCATGACTCGTTCATTTCACACACAGTAGACCAGATTCAGTACCAAATAGTTACCTGAAACTATATATGCAGGTTCAGACCCCCTGCCCGGCCCCTTAGCCATAGAAGCTGTGGCCGCCATCACGAAATGTAGCCTGTTCCGTCGATCCTTCCAAGATACACATGGAAGATGTCAGCCAAATAATCTCTGCGTTCATAGTTCTTGCGGTGCAGCACATGTTGAACATGAACGAGCACTCTATGCTTGAACGTAGGCTGCACCATTCACGCCGGCGGCTGCAACTCGTCATCGGGCACCATTGATTCCTGCACCGGCAACTCACCGGAGAGGACCTTCGGCACGTCCGAAGGTTCCTTCAACCAAGCAATCACCGACAGACACCAGATGTCTTTTGGAGGAAATATCTTCACGAGCTGACAATCGAGGGAATTTAGCAGCTCCTTCACACTATCGCGGTCCCAAGCCCATCGCGGCAGGGCGTCAAAGCTCATCTTCGTTAAAAATTGTAACTCAGAGGACTCCGAGGCACCCCAACCTGGGTGCCACAGGGCGAGGCTAACCGGCACGCCCTGGCAGATAAGGGGGAACACTTGAACACACGAGTGCATTCAGATGCGTGCCGGAATGTCACCATAAAATCTGCCGGGGGCGCGCAGACTTCAACCAGGATGTTGTAGATCTGGATGTTGTGGTTAGTCTCCAGAGCTTTTACCAGGTCCTCAGGCGAGACCGGAGTCCGGAGCCCTTCCACGGTTGCCATGAGGACTTTCCCGCGGTACTCGTCGTCCCACGCCGACATGCCGGGGTTCATCGACAGTACGCAGTGCCCAAAAGTAGGTCGGAGGTCAGGATGACCGGGCGTGAGTGCTATTGAGCCGTCGGCAGGTGACGACATGACCGTGATGGCGCCGCTTGGGGATTGTTGGGGGTAGGCGGGGGGGGGGGGGGGGGGGGGGGGATTGTCGGATGTAGCTACAGCGATTTGGGGTGGGGGCGGCGAGAGAGACGATAGAAGAAACGATTTTAAATTTTCATGATCGCGCCAAACCAAATAAGCCCGCGCCCAAAATGAAGATAGGCCGGCCCATCAGCTTAGGTTTCTACTCCTTTTTCAAAGAACTGGACTTCTGATCAATGCGATTTTTTTCCAATGTCTCGTTTGCGTAAGTCAGTATGTGTGGTGGTGCTGTAGTTTGTTTTACTTTTGGTATCTGTGGCTACGTTTGTTTGAGATTGTGGGTTAAGTTGAAAAAAAGTTTGCTTCCGCAAAAGCTGCTAGTTCTGTTTTCATTTTCCTTTCGTTTTAGATGTTTGTAATAACTGACGATTTTTCATATGAAATCGAATCTGCAGCTGTTCTAGCTATGAGTTACAAACGCAACAAATGATCATTGCTTTACAAACTGTTCAACTTTTGGTACTTGTGGCTAGGTTTGTTTGAGATTGTGGGTGTCAGTTAACAAATAACAATAATACAGGTATGTTGGTGAAAAATAAACAGAGATACATGGATTATAACTTGGAAGGCAAGATGAAGTACAAAAGCATGCCTGCGTTCAGATAAACTGATTCAAACTAGCAACTAAAACTACATGCTAATTAACTGTTCAAAAATAATTCAAAGGATTAGTGCAAAAATACTGTAACAAGTTTAATCCACTTTAATCCGCCACTGTACCCCCCTCGTTGCTAAAAACCTTTAGCCACGCAAAATGGCCTTTCTACCACAAATCCGAGCCGTGGTAGATGGTGATATTTCTTCTAGTGTGTTCTTAGTCCTAATTTGGACAGCGTGAACTTTTATTATTTCTATGCAGGAACAAAACTCTTTTCTTGCATAGCCTTTATTGATCATATGATCACTTGTAGCTCTGGTCATACAAGGTGAAACCTTGGTTCCTTGACTAAGAACACAATTCCATTGTTTTCACAATTTGTTGTTTCTTTTGCAAAGATCCACACCTAGTTCGTCTAATGAACCGATAACCCTTTTGGAAGTTTCTAACACTCCCACTCACTTTGCTACTTGCTGTCGTTTTCGTAATGTAACCCTATGTTTTTAAACATTTCTTGATATACGGATTTCCAAAAAACTCCGTTATCAAAGCTTGGCTTATCTTTATACTTATCTCATAAGATTTTGCAATGTAACTCTTACATTTTGAGTTGTTCTCCCTTTTGAAGTAACTTCTTCAAAATACACCTTTTGGAGAATACTCAATTTTAATTGGGTCAATTAAACTTTTGCTACAAAATTCAACTTGTCAATAATTAATTTTAATTATACCTATTTGATCTCAAAATTGCACTAGCCAAGAAATTCTCTTTATGATCAAGATTAAAATCAATTGATCATGCTCACCATCGTTTTTCCAACAGCCATGAATCTTGCACATGAATTTCTTTATCTTTATGAGAATATAAATTCTCCCATGTATTGAATCAAGTTCAAAACATCCTAGTGAAATTTTCGCAACATAATATTATACCACTATTAGGATACCTCCTAATACGGCTAATAATATGTTTCATATGTATATGTCATCAAAATCTTTTAATGTCATACTACATAATCAAATAAAATAATTATCTATGATGTCACTCATTAACTGAATATCTCATTTAAGCTCCCACTGATTTTGTTGAAACTATGACATGCTATTTCCTTTATGAAGCTTTTAAACAATGTTTATTTTGCTTCATCCGTAATTATCCAATCTTTCAATATCATCCTTCTTTATTTGTCATAGACAAATAACTTGATTACTAGTTCATATTCAATTAATAAGACCCTCGAGCTGTACTTTGTACACTTCCTCGATCAAATTTTTCCTATGAAGGAATATGTCTTATCAATATCTCATATAGATCAAACTAGTAATTCATCTTTTGGATCATCAAAACTGTGCTATAGATCCTAGATCTTTTGTAGTCAACTCTTGATTTTGTCAGAATACAATTCATGACTAAACAAGTTTTGAGATCTTCCTTAAGTCTAACAAAAGGAACCAATTATCAAGTTTTCCAATAACTTAATAACGATGATATTCTACTTATGACTCACTTGTCAAAATCAAATAAACCTTTCAACACCTTCTCTTATTACTTTATCTTAGCATTCATGTTTCCTAGAAACTGACATGCTCCTTGGTTAAGTGATTTCTCTTGACAAGAGGTCATACATACAATGCAATGACTCTCGGTATTAGTCTAAAATAATTGTCAATTGGAATTGCTTCCGCTTGCACAACTTCTGATAACTATTTCCGAAGATTCAATAATCTTTTCAAGAATCACCATCCTCCCACTGAATTCTTTAGAGGTCCAAAACCCCCAAGAATCACATCTATCTTAGTAACAAAACATTGTCACTTACGTAGTGGTTTACAAGAGGACTTCCAATTAAAATATTGGAACAACCTACAAAGTAATTTATTTATCTTTCAAACTTTTAGGGCCAAATTTCATCTTTCAGAAAATTCAAGTCCTAAAACTTTGTGTCCCACATTCGTTTATCTTTCAAAACTAGTATGACACAATCAAAAGACAAATAATGATTCTAAGTCCTTTTAATCTTTAGAACCGAATTCATCTTTCAGAATTACAAGGTATCCAAGATCTTTCATGACCCTTTATAGTCTTTCTTTCAAGACAATGTCACAAAATTCAAAGACAATAACTGTGCTAAAACTAATCAAGCAATTAACATCTAATATGGGTATCTTTGGAGTACTAGTTTGCATATGAAGATTCATAGTAATGACTTGTTTGAATTTAATCAACAGTCAATGAATCGAATTACTCTTCAACTCATCATATCACTAAGACAATATTTCCAAAATACTTTTGTGAAGTTTCAAGATATCATAATTGACTATCTTCAACTTATCCTTTATTGACTTCACTATGTGCCTTTATACCTAATGAATTCAAACTTCAAAGAAGAATGTAATTCATCAAGTCTTTCACTTGTTTCACACAACAATATCTCAAATTTCCTTCCATCATGCATATGATGCATTTGAGATGATAGTGCCACACGAAGGTGGTGTCAACTTAATCACAAAACATTTCAGAACAAAATGATATTTCAATAATTCAAAAGATTTGTAACTTGATCATCCACGAAGGGATTAATCCAAAACATTCTCACGATAAATGGGATGAACTTATCCCACAAATCCACAAGAGTATTATGTCGCCAAGATTGCGACCTTATTACAAAACCGGGCCGAAACCCACAAATCTTTTAAACTAAAACTTGAAAAGTAAATTGGAGATGTCTTCATCTTGTGGATGAAACTCCATGCGCCGAGCTTGATGCACATCTGCATCTTTTACTCCTCCGTCTCCTTACTTGCCGCTTCTCCTATATCGAGTGCACAAAATAATTTAGCAATCGATACTCCAGAGTCACTAGTAAGAATGAAAAATATCATTTCAAGTATAACTCTTATACATTTCTTGCCTTTAGCAGGTTTCTTCTTCTGCAATAGGAACTTCTTGCAGTTCCTCTTCCAGTGTCCTTTCCTCTTGCAAAAGAAACACTCGAAATCTGTCTGAGCTGAGATCTCAGCCTTGTTCAGTGCCTTAGCACCTTTAGACTTCTTGACTCTCTTCTTCTTGAACTGTGCAGTCTGGGTAACCATTAAGACTTGATTGTTTTCCCTTCTTACACTAGTTTCAGCAGTTTTCAGCATTACGAGGAGCTCATTTGGTGTTTTCTCCAACCCATTCATGTTGTAATTCATGATAAAACAGTCATAAGACGGGGGGAGTGATGCCAACACCACATCTATACTTAGCTCAGCTAGAATAGGAAATCCCAGAGCCTGAAGCCTCGTACCATAACCAAACATCTTGATTACATGCTCTCTCACAGAGCTTCCTTCTGCCATGTGACATGACCAAAGTGCCTTTGTTATCTCATAACGCTCAGTCTTAGCCTGAGTCTGGTACATGGCCGTGAGTGCGACAATCATGTCGTAAGCAGAAGTTTGATCAAACTTTTTCTGCAACTCAGGTTCCATACATGTCAACATGAGACATTGAACGGAGATAGTCGTATCACTCAACAGGGTGTACGCATCTCTCAGCTTCCGGTACCTCGTCACCTGGTTCCTCAGGAAAGGGACATCGAGGACGTACTCACTCTTTGCGTTTCTAAGAACAATCCTTAGTGCACGCACCCAATCAGAGTAGTTGCTTCCATTTGCAGTCAGGGGTTTCTTCTCAATCAGGGGTCCAAGGTTAAAGGTGGGTGCTACGTTACGAGCCATTGATCTACAGCAATTAAAGTTCACTTAGACATGTTCATAATTATTTCTAGCACTATCAAAATGAATCTAAATAAAGTGCTCCCACTAAAATTGATATTCCTCATGATCAAATTAGTGTATACGAAATCCACGCCCAACATACGTTCAAAGGATGGATTCAACTCAATGATCGTAGTTTACGACGAGTAGGCAACCTTGCCAATCACTTCCTGTCGTGATTTCCGTTTCATCTTTCGATGGATGTGCTCCGAGCTCATGACTAGTCATGCCCGAACGTCAAGACAACCAACCGCTTTTTGCTGCATGGACGTTCCATACACGCCTCCTGGACCCTTGGCACACTCAGCCCATGGATACACGACGCCCGATGACAAGCACCCGGTTTGACGCTGCTACGACTTGGAAGAGCACGAACTCTTGATATTTCTAGCTCAACTAATTAGATTCGCAGCTACTAAGGAATCTCCCTAATAATCACGTCTACTGCGCAATCAAGGGAAAAGCAAGAAAACAGATATAAAACATGCACAAGTAAATAACACTTCGTGATGCAGTATAGTCTTCTTCCTTTATCTTCTGGTGGCGCCTCCACCAGTGTGACCATGTCGAGGTTCACGACAATCGCATGCCTTCTCCTATCCTCCACTATCACCATAGCTCGACGGACAAGGATGAACGGCACGCCGGCCAACATAACCAATGTTAGTCAACAAAATATAATTTTCAGACTATACCACATAACATGTCCTGCAAAACAGAGTTAGATGCCTCTAACGTTTGTTTGCAAATTCTAGCGTGGCTGTAGGATCAACGGGACAACCGGAAATACTACGGCCCTCACCAAGCATGATTATCCATGTTGCTAGATTGACATTGCGGGGTGATTGACATCCCAAAATTATGAAAACGTTGCGATTCCAATCTAAACGATGCACTGCAAGTGACCCCACATGCCCTTTCCACCATCGAGTCAACGAGACCAACTATAGAAAGACCCAGAGCTACTGA
The DNA here is from genome assembly GCA_947311845.1 of Poa pratensis. NCBI lineage: Eukaryota > Viridiplantae > Streptophyta > Magnoliopsida > Poales > Poaceae > Poa > Poa pratensis. The sequence goes on along the minus strand of CAMZMU010000072.1, from coordinate 49,055,623 downwards.
AGCACTTCGTTGGTGCCGACGGGCATACTAGGAGCAGCCGGAAGGTCCGCGGATTGCCAGAAGTCCATAAGATCAAACTATACCGTTGGAAACAATTCTCAATAGTTTATTGGGAAACAAACATAAATAAACTGAATGTTAGAAGAAAAGACTTCAATAACATACCCGCACAAACTTATGCGGTGCCCGCACACCATGTGCTCTAGATCAAATCATGTATCTACGCATAGACACTTTGATACCACTGTTGGGTTGCGCAACGCAAATTTAAAATTTTCGTCCAACATACTACACAACGCTCCAAGATCTATACTATGAAGATACATGTGAATATGAAAATCCGAAGATCGAGACTGAATACGTTACCAACGACGAAGTTGCGGACGTAGTTGAAGTAGCCTGTAGCAGATTCTCTCAACCAAGCATGGTAGAGAGATTTCGCCGTATTCTCCTTGCTTGATCTCCTTGTCTAGCAGAGCGAGGGTCAGACATCTCACCCCTCTGAGAGCTCGCACGCGTACACCAGGAAAGGTTCAGCAGGGCTTCGCCTTCCAAGCTTGAAGCACCACTGGCGTATATGAAGGTGGAGATCTCAACACATGAGAAGGAGAAAGAGAGATTAGTCTAATCGGAGAGGATCCCTCTAATCCAACTAGAAGAGATCTAAACTTGTGTGTCTATTGTGTTTCTTGTGTGTCTCCAAATAGGAGGGGTGGTGGTTTATATAGATGGCCAAGGGGTGGAGGGACTTGGAGAAGGGGAAAGACCCCAACCCCAATTCAGTTTGGGAGGGGGAGTTGGAGTCCAACTCCAACTCGCCTCCCCCTCCTTCCTTGGTCCGCCCCGGGTGGGGCCCACCGCTGCATCGACCTAGGGTGGGGCCGCCTGGCCGCACCGACCTAGGTCGGCCGGTCCTTGGTCGCCGCCGCCGGTCGCCTCCCCCATGGGCCCCACGGGCCCACTAGGGTTCGGGCATGGGGGGATCTCCCCCCCCCCCCCCACACGGCTTCGGCCCACCACCACCTAGTGGTGGTGCGGCTGCCATGTGGGCCCTAGGGACCATGTGGCAGCACCTTTTATTGGCCTTTTAAATTAATATTTTCCAATAATTATTTATTAATCAAATAAATTAATATTTAATTAATTAAATATTTTGTCTAATTAATTCTTATTTGAATATTTCCTTTTACTGAATATTCCCTGAATTAATTAATTATCATATAAAACACTTTTACATGATCGGGACACTCAGTGTCCACTGACAAAATACTCCGGATAAATATTACCATCTACATAAAACCCTCGGAATAAATCCGACAATGATAGTAACTTCTATCACTCGGACATCTAATGCACCTTTATAATCTCTCTGATATATAAATATATCTATCACGCAGATACCATTCCGATGATACTTTCTCACTATGTTCCAGACCAACCAATATACACAACTAACCAATCCTAGTTTAAGCATGTCCACCCTACAGGTTTGATAACGTGTAGCTAGAATCACGTATTCAGAAATCATAGCAGTTATAGCATAATAAACACAAAACATAATTAATGAATCAGATGTATAAATACATTGCCTTTTGGGCATACATCCAACACTCACTATAGACAAATATGCGTACACGTTACAATGAGTATGAAGGATTAACCCTAAGGGTTCCCGTAGGCCGTCAGCGTCAGACAGTCTGGCACAGGGTGCCGGACAGTCCGACACAAGACATCAGACAGTCTGGCAACCATACAGAGGTTCCCAAGGGAGGTTCCGACATGTCCTGTAGGCATCCGGTACAGTGGCGGAGCCATGCCGTTCAAGGAGCCTGGGCAAACTCCATTGACTGTGATGCTCGCTACTGTTTGCCCCAGCAAACCTGGTTACTAATCATTATGTGACAGCAATATTTAATAGGGAGTGGCGGGAGGAGCCCGGGCAGCTGCCCAGGGTCGCCGGGAGCTAGCTCCGCCACTGATCCGGTACCCATAGGTGTGTTTTCCTGCGCCGGACAGTCCAGTGGCTAGGATCTTCTCCTTTTATTCTGCCTTCTGTTCCTTCTTTTGCGATCTTCTTGTCTAGCTCCATGGCTATCTTCTACGTCCTCTTGAAGTTCATTGTGGGGCTCGTACCTAGGAACGCATAGAACATTTGTAACATCCCAAATTTTTTGGAATGTTTAAAATCACTAAAATTTGAAACTTTTAAAATTGAATAAAATAAATTACTAAAGCTTGAAGATACATCTAAAATATTTTACATTTGGGTACTTATAAAACCTCAAGCATTTTACGAAGTGTTTAAATCAGGCACTTTTCATAAAATGGTTTTTGGTTAAACTATATGATTTAAAATTATACATTACTTTGGGTGTTTAATAAACACTCCAATAATATGTACAAAAGGTTCTGAATCATTTAAAGCATGGTCTATTTTCTAAAATGGTTTTACTTCAATTATATGATTTTGAAATCTCAAAGTTGAAGGTTGCATCTTTAAAGCTCTATAGCTTTTATAATCTTCCTAAATGCCCAAAAGCATTTTATGGATTTAAAATTATTTCATCAACTTTCAAAAATAAAATGAAGTTCAGGAATAATTTTCAACATTAAAAATGGGTTTAAAATAAACTATTTTCAATATTTACATTTGTGGTATTTACTTGATTTTAATAAGCCACAAATGATTTTATTAAAACCCTATTTTAAAATTGACATAAAGTGTCAATTAAGTAATTATGCAATACTTTAAATTTGTAATTTTGAAATGTATTGGAAAAGTGTGCTTGAATATTTTAAATGATAGATATTATTTTTACAAATTTTAGAAACAAGTTTGAGTTGATTTGGAGTTTTAAAACAAAAGATAAAAAAAAAAGGATAAAAAAAAGGAAATGGGACGACCCAACTTCAGCCCAGCCATGCCAACGGACCCAGCTCCTGGTCGTCTTCCTCCTCGTGCTCACGTACAGGATCGCCTGTACGCCGACCTGGTCGACGTTAGGACGAGGTCGCACACCCTGGCCCGCATTATTGGGCCGGCCTAGTATCCTTCGCTTCGTCGCGGAAAAATTAAAAATTAAATACGGTTGACAGCAATTGAACCCGCGACCTGCAGATCCATGCGCACGGACAGACCGGACGGGCTAGCCACAAGGTTTGAGGACTGTTGATATTGTTTTAGTACACGCACATATTAAATATATTAGATTTTTTAACAGATGATAAATATTTTCATGCGATGAACTGAAATTATTTTTGAACGATTTTCAAAAGGTGAAAAAAAGGTATTTGAACGGAAACTATTTTTGAACAATTTTAAAAGGTGAACAAAAAAAGTCTGTGAACCGAAATTATTTTTGAACGATTTTCAGAAAAGTGAACAAAAATAGGTATTTGAACGGAAATTATTTTTGAACGATTTTAAAAGGCGAACATCAAAAAGTCTGTGAACGGAAATTATTTTCGAACGATTTTCAAAAAGTGAACAAAGAAATGTATTTGAACGGAAACTATTTTTGAACGATTTTAAAATGCGAACAGAAAAATTCTGCGAACGGAAATTATTTTTGAACGATTTTCAAAAAGTGAAAAAAGGTATTTGAACGGAAACTATTTTTGAACAATTTTAAAAGGCGAACAGAAAAAGTCTGTGAACGGAAATTATTTTTGAATGATTTTCAAGAAAGTGAACAAAAATAGGTATTTGAATGGAAATTATTTTTGAACGATTTTAAAAGGCGAACATCAAAAAGTCTGTGAACGGAAATTATTTTTGAATGATTTTCAAAAAGTGAACAAAAAATATATTTGAACGGAAACTATTTTTGAACGATTTTAAAATGCGAACCGAAAAAGTCTATGAACAGAAATTATTTTTGAACGATTTTCAAAAAAGTGAACAAAAATAGGTATTTAAACGGAAATTATTTTTGAACGATTTTCAAAAAGTTGAACAAAAAAGGTATTTGAACGAAAATTATTTTGAACGATTTTCAAAAAGTGAACAAAAAAAGTATTTGAACAGAAACTATTTTTGAACTATTTTAATACATGAACGATTTTCGAATATGAACAATTTTAAAAATTTGAACATTTTCAAAAATGAAAATTCAAAAAATAATATCTAGTAAAAAAACTGAAAATAAGAAAAAATAGAAACAGCCAAAAAAAGAAAAAAAATGAAATATTTAAATAATATATAAATAGAAAACAGAAAAGAAGAAAGAAAAAAGAACAACAAAAAAACTAAAAAGAAAAAAGAAACAACATTAAAAACAAAAAAAAGAAGAATAAAGAATAAATGAAAAAAAAAGAAACAGAAAAAGAAATGAAACCCGAAAACCGAAAACCGAAGAAAAGAAACAATAAAAGGAGCCATACGCTTATACAGACATGAAAGCGACCTTACCGCAGTGGTTTGCGCTCGGTCGACCTCCGTAGAGGTGTGTGGTTCGAATCCCACTCCCGCACTCCAATTCTCTTATTCTTTTCTCTGTTTAGCGCAGCGGTAATGGGCCGGCCCAGCAGGAAAACGCGCTCGCAAAAGGTGTGCGACGGCACCCTATCATCGACCTGGTCGATGAATAGGGTTTGCCCTCACGTACAGGTCGTACATTACCACACCCATGGCAGTTACATCTTCTTCATTTTCCCCATCAATTGTGTGAGCGTTTCCTCTCAAATTCAGCACAAGAGTTACTCAGAATTGGATGGACGTCCCATTCAGGGAATTTATTCCCTACTTAAATCTCTTTATCATCCAAATTAGCGAAGTGAACCGAATGCCAACATTCGACATTCATCTCCTGATCTCCCACCCCAGCCCATAAGAATTCTAACCAAGCGCGTCACTTTGAGCCCCGTGTCCTCCTCCACAACTTTGATACACAAATGTTCTCGAGAGGAGCTCTGTGTATCCTGTACGATCGCCGTCTTCGTTTGGATCTTATTGAGTTCATCGCAATGGTATGGCGCGTACAGTCAACATTTTTTTGATTCCTTTTACCAGTGTGCTATTCCAGTTGTATCCTACCTCCAGGACATGGCCATGCCTCACGGATAGGTCGTTGTCCGCATCACCACTGCCGTCGTCGTCATTCGAGTTTCGGAGGTTGTCGCCGTCGACTCGGTCAACCTGAGAATCTCAAACCTTGTCCATTAGAAAGCCCTCTCGATTTCCAGCCCATCTAAACTTTCTTTTTCGCAAACCGTGAACTAGGGAGCTCGTTCTCGTCGCCGGAGCGCCGCCGGACCGGAAGCTCGGAAAGTCGTCGTCGCCGTCGATTTGGTCACCGTGGGACGCCATCAAGCACGCCATCGTCTTCACAAGGAGTAGAGGAGCACTAAGGACAATGCCGACGAGCAGTAGAAGGAGCTAAACGACCGAAGCCTTGTCGTCCGCCGCCGTCGTCTTCTTCTCCGGTGAGTACCCCGTGTCCAGGACGAATTCGTCCCTGGTCGTTAGATCGCCAATCCACGGTTTAGATTAGAAGCTGTAAGTGAAGGGGTACCGGTGAATAGTGTCATGGCGTGTGGCAAGTGCCCAGTCAGCTGCCTAATCATCGTCCAGTCAAAGCGAGCATCCATTCAGGCTCCGCCATGTGTCGCAAGTTTCTGTAAACTCGTATAAAATTTCCAGAAAATTGTTAAAACTTGTTAATTCCATATCAAATCAACCGTAACTCCGTTTTCAATGTTTTTGTAGTCTATGGATTTGTATGAACGTGTAGAATACAGTGGTATAATAAAAACATATATTTTAGTCGCGCACTAACTTGTTATTTACAGAATCATGTAAAACATTATTTTAACTATAGTTTTAATTCTGTAATCTATTTTGAGTTGATTTTTTTTGCTAATGTTAGCATTTGAGACCCTCTGCATAGTAGTATAATAAACATAAATTTTGGAGCTTATATTTTATTATTGGTTATTCAAATGCATTGTTTAACCTTTTACAAAACATCAAAATTGTTTAAATCATTAAAAATGATTTTCATTTTTTTAAAACTTGTTCAGTACTAACCTTTAGACAGAATGTTTACAAAATACTTTTGTGATATTTTGGTGTGAAAAAAATTGCATCCATGCATGCATACATGATATGTAATGTTGCATTTGTATGGTGAATTTATTTGTGTGTTGTGTGAATATGTATAGATTAATCGGAGCGCAACGTCCTTAATTCGTTGAAGAGATTTTATGAGCAACAACAACTTTCAAAAGCCAAGTGATACCATAAATGACCCACTATTTTACTTATTGCACTTTAGTATTTTCAGTAGTATGCATGACAGGTTTATTACTAATATATTATGCTATACTATGGAAATCCTATTTAGTGTAGTCATCCATTTCCACCCCTTATATGCTTAGTGAGCCATTAAACTTACTAGATGCTTAGCTATGCCATGATAAAAAAAATTGTTAGCTGAGTAAGGATAAAACAACTAAGTTTAATGAAACACCTGGGTGGATGTGGCTTTGCTTGGGTTATGTTGAGTGACTTCTCAGGGCCATGTTCATGGTGGTTTTCACCTAAGGTAGTTTTCACTATACTTAGGGCCATGGTATGTGGTGGTTTTCACCTGAGGTAGTACACTTGTGGATGGCCACCCAGGGATCAAAGGGATTTGAAGTTACTTCAAGTGAAGATTGCTTCCAGTGCAGCCATTAGTCATATGGGCTCTGTCTTGATCAACTAAGTTGCGCGGACTCATCCCGGCTTGACAGAGGATCCCAACATTCCAACTTCATAATAAAATTTTGATGGGTGAACAAGGGTTGGGAGTTCACTGATGTCTATCAGTGGTACTCATTAATTTTAGTTGAGCAAAGGTGTTCACTGATGTCTATCAGTGGTACTCTTTGTTTAAGATGAAAATGTCTTTTAAAAATATAGGACAAAACTAGCTTTATGCAAATCAGCCTTGAACTCCACCAGCCAGATATGCATGTAGACATAGTCTTGCCATTTATATCGACATACGTGTCACTTGCTACCACAATTCAAGTGTGCTGACCCAGTGATTTTGGGCTGTAACTCACCGTTGCAGGTTCGTCAGACGATGAGTGAGGTTTCGATAAGTTCGAGTCTACAACCAACATGCTTTGCCTGTGGCGCATGAAGATGATGGAGGCTCATTGCTACTTTTATTCTGCTGTGCTGAAATCTGTATAATGCAAGCCTTGGGCTATGCAATTTGTAATGGATATTGTAAGTCTGGATCATGCGATGTAATAAAGTATTTGACGCATTTGCATGATATTTCATCTTAAACTGTGGTGCTAGCTATTCGATCCAGGGACTAGCACATTAACACAGGGATCTCTACCCTTATAGTAAAAGGTGAGGTCGCTATAACATTTGAGGTAGCAAGCCATTCATTGAAAGATTGAAATAATGTGAGGATACGAGTGAGTTCACCTTATCTTGTATTGCTTGAGCACGGGCTCTTGTTAGTGGACCAATGGGTGTGCCTTGAGTGGTGTTTATGTTGGCTTGGGCTACATCTAAAGACAAGGAAAAAATAATAAACCCTAATGAAAACCTAAATTTGTGCAACTCTCATATCAAAATAAGTGGAAACTAGTAATCATGCATATTTGACATAAGAGCAGCTAATATATAATAAGTGGAGTTAAATCACTATATAAAATCCACTCATCACTCGTCACTTCATGTTACGGTGACTCATGTTGTAGTAATGAATATTGCCTACATAAGGAACCCCGAGCTAACTCGGCGCCTACATTGATAAATGTCAAGACGATACTGATCAACAAAGGCCATGACCATGGCATGATTAACAAGTCAAAATCAATACAAGATATAAAAGACAAGGTAAGAAATGAAGCACATGTAGCGATAAACCCATTAGGTGGAGCCCTAGTTTGGCTAGTCCAACATGGACCATGACCTGTTCTGGGAAGAAGGGGAGACAGGTAGAGTTTCAACCCTCGTTCAAGAAGCTCTAATTTCGGATCCGAGTAGACCCGTTTGACTCTGGCACACGTTGGTGTGCGATCTTGACTGTCCTTGGAAATTCTCGCTCGGCCCAAGGTCCATGCTCAAATCTTTTTGTGTTAATTCTCGCACAGTGTACAACAATGTCCTAACTCTGGCGTACACACCACTACTATTTCTTAACCATGTCACTCTAGACACCCCAAATCATATGTTGTATAGTTTCCACAACACTTGTATGTAGTTAGCATGAGTAGTATTATATAGTGATGATATTTGCATGGCTACACCATACATTTAGTAATTTTATGTTTAGATTTGTCATTACTATCACATTATAAATTCTATTATCTTTATTGGAGAAACACGATATACAGAATACGAATGCTCATATCGTACGTTCACCCCAACGAACACACATGCACACCCCACCTACATGATTCCCATTAAGTTAGACTAACGAAGTCACTAAAAAAATCTAACCAACTGTGCTACACTTACTTCACAAAATTTTGTAATTGTCTTCTAACATAATTTAACAATCTTATATGGCTCGCAAAGAAAATATAGCCGTCTATAAATGACATCAGAAAAATGGGAAGACACCCACGTTGTTCCTGTGGGCGGCTCATGCGATTGACGGTGTAGGCGGCTCCTTTTCTCCCCGATATAGAGCCCGGGGTAATCCTGCTTTTCGAAAGAAACAAAAATTAGAAATTGTACTCTAGACAGCAGGGACACGTGTGATCTCCGTGAATCAATACATATTGTACGGCACATGTTTTGCGTAGGCGTGTATAGTAGTACTCCCTCTGTTCGGTATTAATTGACTCCGTCGTAGCACTCTGTATGTTTTCTAAAAAACCCTTGGTACATTACAAACTTTACAGATTCGTCCCGCAATTCGAAAATCTGAGCTCCGTCCTTCGTCCTCCTCGCCGTCCGCCGCTCCCCGCCGAAGCTCCGCGCGGCTCTTCCTCGAGCAAGGCTGGTACAAGCGCGGGGGAGCAGGGGCCGCTGCTGCTCCCGTTCCGGCTCCGTTCCCGCGCTGCTTCCGTTCCCGTCGCTGGGCGTGGCTCTTCCTCGAGCAGGGCTGGTACCGGCGCGGGGGAGCAAGCCTGGTACCGCCGCTCCCGTTCCCGCTCCGGCCCGCTCGCCATGTTCCTGTCCCCGCCCTCCACGGCCTCTTCCTCTTCGACCAAGCCGCCGGAGCACGCAAGCTCCTCCGCCGGCCGCCGTGCGCCTCCATCTCCGGTGGCTGCCAGCTCCAGAACGTGGAATAGGGAGGAGCTATCGATCTCGGGGTCCAGGCCGTGTCGAGGACGTCCTCGTCGCTGCAGATCATCCCCGTTCTCGTCTGCTCGAGGCAGGCCTCTTCCCCTCTGCTCCAGCCGTCGGCCTCTGCCCCTCTGCATCCAATGGTGACTTTTGCCCAAGCAAAGTCCCTGCAATTTCAAATCACACAGTATAGTTCAAATCCCAGTGGCGAGGAGCAATTCTGAACACAATTGAGCTAAAGTATACACAATTCAGCAGCAGTCTCTTTACTACTGTCTCTGAACCATTGAATGAATGTTGTTTTCGAATGAATGACTAAATTATCAGAAAACAAGCAAAGAAACAAGCTCTGATCGCTGCTGCAACATTGCCAGCGAATCAAGCATTAGGAAACCTGGCTGAAACCTTGTATTGACCTGCTTAGTGCTTAGTGAATTTGGTTGACCAGCAGTAAAACTTAACTAATGCTTGATTCACTGGCAATGTATCTGACCAAGACAAGAGAGTAGCATCAACAACATTATAACCTTTTGTTTCTTTTTTCCATCCAATTTAGCCAGCTGCACATAGTGTCTGCAATTTAGGTTCAGTAATTTTCAGTAGCAGGAGTACTAGTGCAGGTTTTTTATTCCAGTAAAATGACATGTTACCTTTCTGTAGATCTTGTTGGGGAGGCGATTGGCCAGCTGCACGTAGTGTCTGCAAGCTCCAACACAGTTAGCTCAACAAGCTCCAGTAAAATTACAGGTTGCTCCTGCTGCTCCCTGTTAAGGACAAAACTGGATATATACTCTGAAATTGGACATATAGTCTGAAATTGTGTTAGAGTTCATTGTCATGGAACAACCGTGTTTATCAAGTGCATTTCATGTCATGGATTGTAAGCATTGGTATGTTACACAAAGGGAAATGATGAAAAATGATGAAATGCCTATGTTACGCTTGGATATAAAGGACTGCAGTTTACATCAACTTAATTTGCATATAAAGGACTGCAGTTCACATCAACTAAATTTGCATACTGAATTCTTTCTTATTTGTAAGCAGCAGGTACTACTTGCAAAACATTTGTATTTTCATTTTCATGATCTAGTAGTAATTGCATAGCTACATGACTTATCTTTTGCTCCTTATTCGACAGGAGAGGAGATGCTGGTTGATCTAAACTTAAGTCCAAGAAAGATGTCGCTGGATCTCAACTTTAGTCCAGAAGAGCAACCAATTCATGAGAAGAGTACCAGCAGCAAGAAAAGATCACCAGTAGCCTCCAAGCAGCAAGAGAAGAGCAGCAGCCTCCAAGCAGCAAGAAAAGATCACTAGCAGCCTCCAAGCAGCAAGAGAAGAGCAGCAGCCTTCAAGTAGCAAGAGAAGCAGCAAAAAGCACATGAGGATAGAAGCACATGATGATACTCCATACAGTTTAGGAGTACAGCAACAGCTACAGCAATTACAGATTTGAGATACTATACATGTGTTTGTTTTAGAGTTAACTGTCATGCAACAACCGTTTGTCCAATTTTGGATCAGTTTTGGTTAGGTGACGTGGTAAATGTATATGACCATATATATCTAGTGAAATTTTGAATCCTTGCAAGCTCTACACATGGTTCTATGACTGTCATAGAATACAACAATGTCGTGTTTACTGTATACAACATGTAAGGCAAATTATTACTGCCATCTAATCCAATTCAGTAAGAACAAAATCCATCTACTGCAGCAACTCCAGCAAGCTTGCTTGCAATAAAAATGAACCAATAAGTCTATGTCTTGTTCTAAAATTGAAATTGAAATTCAGCATACGCTACATTAGCCTAGCATCTGAACTCATCTGGGATGATAGGAGACCTATGCTTCACAGAGGCCGACCTGCCTCCAAGAGTCTCGGCGGCAGGAACCTGAGTGATCACGCAGTCTTTGAGCAACGAAGACATCTCGTCGACACAACCATCAGGCTCGCCCCGCTGGAAATGACCATCTCGTGCAACGCCACGGACTCTTTCTTCATGTCCGCCATGGCTTCGAGCTGCAGCTTCTCCGAGACCCTGGCCAGGAGCGCAGGCGTGCAGGGCTTGTCACTGAGCGCCCATCCCAGGTCACTGGAGAGCTGGGCGTCCGGCGTGTCCGCCGCCCTCGCCGTCGCCCGCTTGAACTCGGAGTGGACGAGCGCGACCTGTGAGAGCGGCAGGGTTGGTCGATTAGCGTGTGGTCGGGACGGGATTGAAGTCGAAATCTGATGGGAGGGCGGGTGTAGAAGCACCTTCTCGTGCATCTCCTCGGGCAGGTCAAAAGTGTGGTAGGGAAGCTGGTGCAGCGCCGCCTGGATCTGCCTGTTCACGGTGGCGAATTCGCGGAGGAGGCCGCCTCCCTCCCTCCTTTCCAGCAAGAAAGCGCGAATCCACCTCGACGGCGGCGGTGGCCACGCACGCGTGGAGGAAGGACGAGGATCTTCGGGCTCCAGGGCACGAGCGCCGCCGCCAGAGCCGGCAAGAAGCGCGCTTTCAAGAAAAGGGGATCCCTTTGCGTCGTGGGTCGGGGGAGCGTGGGCGAGAAGGAGGGGAGCAAATCGCGTGGGGTGGGGGGAGGGGATGAAGGCGGCGTGGAGCGGCGGGGGGGGGGGAGGGGAGCAAGGCGGCGTGGGGCGGCACGGAGAGCGAGCGAGCTCTGTGGAGGACGGTGAACGAGGAAGGAGATGACGGGGACTGCGGGTTGTGCCGGGAGAAAGGAGAGGGTATATTTGCAAAAAACCGCCGAGTCAATTAAATCCGAACGGAGGGAGTACGTACTAAGCTACTGGTTGCAAAAAGTACGTACTAAGCTACTACTGGTACTCTACGATCATAGCAAGGCACAAATCAAGCATGCGTGTAGAATTAATGTGTCTTGACTGCGTGACTGGTTGTTCCCCAGGTCCAACAGGATCCATATGTTCCATATAGCTTAACTGATGAGCATGATCGAGCACTAGTGCAATGCAAGCAACTGGGCAGGCCCAAGGCCAAGCGAGCCAACTAACTCCCACTGGTCCGGATTGGTTGGTAGACGTCCCATTCCCTCCCACGGCACTCGTGGCCTTCCATCCTCCCGTCCAACTGACCTAACCCTTCTCCCCGCGGCCGGCTCTCCTTCACCCACCCTTCCCGCCTATATATCCCTTGCTCGCACACATGGCACAACACCACACCAGTACAAGCGCACCTGTCATTCATCTGTCTCCTGCAGCTTCCCTCTCCGCCCCGCAAACCTGCGTAGATCGATCGAGCTACTAGCCTCTCGCAGCTGGTGAGCTACTAGCTAGTCTCGGTCGATCGCTGGTACATACGCCCGGAGATCGATATGGCCGCCACCATGACCGTGGAGGAGGTGAGGAAGGCGCAGCGGGCGGAGGGACCGGCAACAGTGCTCGCCATCGGCACGGCGACGCCGGCGAACTGCGTCTACCAGGCTGACTACCCAGACTACTACTTCAAGATCACCAAGAGCGAGCACCTCGCCGACCTCAAGGAGAAGTTCAAGAGGATGTGTAAGCATATATACATAGCAGCCATGCATCTTTGCTTTAACTTGCTTGCCACGGGCACTAACTTGATCAGCAGCCACGCATCACACCACACAAAACTACAAATTAAGCCTGTACATGTCTTGGTGGGAGGAGTCCTTTACTTCGTTCGCAGGGATATGCATTAGTTATGTCTTGAGAAGATATATCTTGCACACATGGATATTTCCATATATGTAGATGGCATGTGCATGTGTACGGTACATGTCTTCCTGTTAAGTAGTTTTAATAAAACTTTGTCCATAGTAAAAAAAATAGGGGGGAGTTATGGGGGAAATCAGTCACTACAAATTATATTTGACTAGTGATGTGGCCAGTGTATGTCAAACGCACATAAGAAGCATGGCCAGGAAAACTGGCAACAGCTTCACACGCCGAGCTTATTGCCCTTTAAACTGCTGTTCGGTTTTAACTGCAAGTTAGGTAATAGTAATACTTACTAGTGCCACACAGTGCACTCGAGTTAGGTAATAGTAACACTTACTACTGCAAGTTAGGTAATTCCCATCCTTTAGTATATTTCAATGTTTTCGCTAACATATATTCCCTCCGTTCCAAATTAGATGACTTTAATTTATCCACATGCGGATGTATCTAGACATGTTACAAGTATAGACACATTCGCATGTGGACAAATGGAAGTCATCTAATTTGGAACGGAGAGAGTACTTGTTTTTTTGGAAAAAATGTAAATATTATTTCAGTGTTTTCCTTAAAAACATAGGATCATTTTTTTCTCGGAAGATACAAATCAACTACTCCTAGGACACAGGAATAAACCAAGAATTTAATTCCCTAGGACAAAGTAGTGCTTACTACCGGACACGACCATGACATGGCACACTACCTACGAACTAGTGGGGCCACGCTATAGTGACAGAAATTACCACAAACACGATTCAGAGCGAATCCATGAGTTGACTTGAGAGCTAATCTCCGATTTTAAACCGAGAAAACCCATATGTAGACAGCACTTGCACACCTAATTAACACACTAGTAATATTTAGTGCGGCGTCACGCCGCACCCCTGTTTTTTTTTTTTTTTTTTTTTGCTTTTTTGCGTTATATATGTAAACAAAGGTGCAGAAAATATTAATTTGGAAATATCCATGTTTAAATTGTGCTCGAATTTGGATGAACGGAAATATAGAAAAGGGAAACATTTATAATTTTTTGATATATGTGAATTGTTTGATTTGGAAAAACCTGGGAAATAGTGGTATTTGAAAGGAAGATGAAATTTTAAAATTTGAAGATCGGTATTCTGCAAATTAATACTTTCTGTTTGTAAACTTGTATGAAGTTTTTTTTTCTGTGGGAATTTTAACTGTTGTGAAGTTTGAAGAATTGAATGTAATTTAATTTGAATTTATCATATTATTTGACATATCGTTTTTGTGTAATTTAAATTTTGTAGGTGCGCAATAATTTGGAAGAGGGGCGAAAGTATTTGGAAATATTGTTGTGCTTTTATTATTTGACATATCGTTTATGTCTAATGTAAATTTTCTACGCGTGCAATAATTTCGAAGAGGGGCTAAAGTATTTGGAAATATTGTTGTTTTAAAAAAAAATTAAAGTTGGCCTTAATTGATTATGTGTAATTTAAATTTTGTAGGTTCGCAATAATTTGGAAGAGGGGTGAAAGTATTTGGAAATATTGTTGTGTTTTCATTATTTGACATATCGTTTATGTATAATGTAAATTTCCTAGGCATGCAATAATTTCGAAGAGGGGTTTTAAAAAAAAAATTAAAGCTAGCCTTAATTGATTATGTGTAATTTAAATTTTGTAGGTTCGCAATAATTTGGAAGAGGGGCGAAAGTATTTGGAAATATTGTTGTGTTTGCATTATTTGACATATCGTTTATGTATAATGTAAATTTCCTAGGCATGCAATAATTTCGAAGAGGGGCCAAAGTATTTGGAAATATTGTTGTTTTTTGTAAAAAAATTAAAGCTGACCTTAATTAGAAGGGCCAAATATTTTTTGTTGGTTTTATTTGAGTTCGGAGGGAAAATATGGAATACATTTTGTATTGTGTGAAATTTCCAAGATTTCAATTAAGGTGGAGAAGATCACAAAGTATTTTAAATGTTTGTTTTTTTACGAATTGCTTGAAGTTGGTTTGGAATTATTTAGAGGTGAATTTGGAAAGTTGTAAAAGTTTTAACAAACAAAAAAAAAACAGAAGGGGAAAAGGAAGAAAGGCCGAGTGGGCCGCACAGTCGACAGCCCGGCCCAACAGTCGGCCCGCCTAGCCAGCCCAGGCCTGCTGGGCGTCACGACGACGTCAGCGGCGGCCGGGCGGAGCTGCCGCGGCGGCGTGGACACCGGCGGCGCAGGAGGGCGTCCCGGGACGCGCGCGCGGGCGCATCGGACGCGCCTCAACGCGCCGTGCGTGGACGTGGCGGCGCCGCCGAGTTTTCGTCGCCGGAGCGGCTTCGGCGGGCAGTGGACGCGGCGGCGGGAGGCGCGGAACGGCGGCGGGGATTCCGGCGCCACGCGGGCGTCCCGGGACGCGGCGGTGGAGAAGGAGGTGGAGGGCGGCGCGGCGGTGGCTCCCGTGGCGTTCGATTTGGCCGGAGAGGCGCGAGGCGGCGGTGCCAGGCGTCGGCGTCCGCGGCGAGCTCGGCGCGGCGTCGCGGGAGGGGAGAGGAGCTGGGGTGGTGTGCGGTCGTTTTACGAAAAACAACCCGGATTTTTGCGTAATTGCAAAGGTCCCTGGAGCCGAATTTTCTGAGAAGAAGATAGGATTTCCGGCCCCCCGTGTGCTTCTCTGCAAGAAGACCGGGCGCGCTGGGTCGCTGACGCCTGGGCCCCACCGCATACTGTAGAACACTTTGGATGCTACAAGAAGTGCTACAGTAACATGAGGCGCGGAGAGGCCGCCGTTTTGCACTGCTTTTATATAGTCGATAATGAGTACTTTTCCTGCGTCCATTTTTCCTCTTTTGGGATGGACACACGAGCGCCGTAGACGTCACCACCGGGATTGATGTGGGTTCGTGTTTGCAGGCGACAAGTCACAGATCAGGAAGAGGTACATGCACCTCACGGAGGAGATCCTGGAGGAGAACCCCAACATGTGCGCGTACATGGCGCCGTCGCTGGACGCGCGTCAGGACATCGTCGTCGTTGAGGTCCCGAAACTTGGGAAGGCGGCGGCGCAGAAGGCGATCAAGGAGTGGGGCCAGCCGCGGTCCAAGATCACCCACCTCGTCTTCTGCACCACCTCCGGTGTGGACATGCCGGGCGCCGACTACCAGCTGACCAAGATGCTCGGCCTGCGCCCGTCGGTGAAGCGCCTCATGATGTACCAGCAGGGCTGCTTCGCCGGCGGCACGGTGCTCCGCCTCGCCAAGGACCTGGCTGAGAACAACCGTGGCGCGCGCGTCCTAGTGGTCTGCTCGGAGATCACCGCCGTGACCTTCCGCGGCCCGCACGAGTCCCACCTCGACTCGCTGGTCGGCCAGGCGCTCTTCGGTGACGGTGCTGCAGCCGTGATCATCGGCGCCGACCCCGACGTGTCCGTTGAGCGTCCGCTGTTCCAGCTGGTGTCGGCGAGCCAGACCATCCTGCCGGACTCGGAGGGCGCCATCGACGGCCACCTCCGGGAGGTCGGCCTCACCTTCCACCTGCTCAAGGACGTGCCCGGGCTCATCTCCAAGAACATCGAGCGCGCCCTAGAGGACGCCTTCAAGCCGCTGGGCATCGACGACTGGAACTCCGTCTTCTGGGTGGCGCACCCGGGCGGGCCGGCGATCCTTGACATGGTCGAGGCCAAGGTGAACCTCAACAAGGAGCGGATGCGGGCCACCAGGCACGTCCTCTCCGAGTACGGCAACATGTCCAGCGCATGCGTTCTCTTCATCATGGACGAGATGCGCAAGCGCTCCGCCGAGGATGGCCACACCACCACCGGCGAGGGAATGGACTGGGGTGTTCTCTTTGGCTTCGGCCCCGGCCTCACCGTCGAGACCGTCGTCCTCCACAGCATGCCCATCGCCGCTGGTGCCACCGCTTGATCGACCATTCCTTCTCCGTTTATCTGCGACATGGATAAAACTACTACTCTACCGCCGCCGCCGCTGCTGCTACTACAAAGTAATTTGTATCGTATATTCGTACCTACATGGCTTATATTTGTTGGTAGGATTCGTTCTACTATTATGTTGCTTGTGTCCCGCACGTGTCATATCCTAGTCGTAATCATACCGAGTTTTTAAGGCCAAGAATTTACTGAAGGTTTAAGTAAGTGTCATAATATGGATTGCAAGGTGTATTTACCTGTGTACGAGAAGATTGGCTGTTTACTTTCAAGCTTATGTGGTGGGGAAACAATTGGGAAAAGAATGTAGAGCTTCAAATATCAGAGTACGTACTATTGTCGTCATGAATTAATTAATGAGAGTCCATTCTTTGTCTTTTGTCAGATGGCAGCCTTGAGGTTGACATATGTGTTTCTAGTCATACTTGTTTGTTTCCTCAGGAATTCAGAACGATAAGTACCTTTTTGTGAATTGAAAAGCAAGAAAAGTAATACCTAATTAGATTTTCCGTAAGGTAGGCCAGAAATATCGTTTCTAATGCTGTTTTTCGGACATCTTACTCCATTGAGCGCGGTAGAATGGCATATAGATCAGCGAAGATCGTATTGTGATGCAACACTCTCTTTTTCTCTAGGTCTACGTAGATCCATGTGTATTTAAGGTACTAGATGACCCGTTGCGCGACTGCGCAACTGCCGAATGCAAAGACTATATTTTTGCGGTACGCTTTCTTTGATTTGCTTACTATAATTTGATAAAGGTTTGGGTTTTTGGACTTGCTATACTCGGTCACATATGGATACCAAACCGTTGTGTCACTGACGCAATTGCCGAAAGTGAGGCTCGTTTCAACCAAACGGCTTAGACAAATAAGATCAAATCATGGGTAAAAAATGAAAAATGTAAACCGGTGAAAAGTAATTCATTTTATTTGCATTCGTTTAGCTTGATTTTGTATGGATACTCATTGCGACATATTGTTCCCATTTCATTTTTGTTCATTTGGTTTTGTCTGGCAGTACTGATAAACCAGTGAAAAGTAATTCATTCTCTAAGACAACATGAAATGGTGAAACCTTCGAATGGAATGTCGCAATGTAACGCTACCTGCATCTATTAGTGTTGTTCCTCAATGTCTTTAGTGTGTGTAAGTCAGCATCGAGCAAGTTAACCATAGCAACAGCTTGTGCAATTGTAGGGAGCCACTGCGATTGATAACAAAATTCTATAGCCGCAAACCTCACAAATCTGAACACAGAAAAGAAAGGTGTTTCATGTCACCAAATTCAAAATTAGCGAATATGTTTCTCAGTCACTATGATCGAACCCTCACAAATCTGAACCTGTTCTGACGACTGGCGCAAATGTCCGAGTTATCGCAAATTCATGGGCATAAGAAAAACATCGTGACTTATATTCTACACAAGTCGCAGAAAAATATGTCACGAGACCATGTGTCAATGTGTGTATAGACATATCAGGTTTTATGCTTGAAGCATCAAAGATGTAATCATCAAGCTACGAAAGAAAATACAAAGCACACATTTATACTTGGCTTGGAAACTGGGACAGCTGTAATAAAACCAAATAGTAAAACTGAACCTGAATGCATACACCTATCTTCTCAATTCAAAAGAATGTGCATACACACCAGAGACATGCCAACAGCCAGCACAACGTACCTCAAAGTACTTTTTCCTTTCAACCAGCATTACAGTAGCAATATGGATGTACATTAAACTGAAACATAGGTCTTTAGAAGCATGGAGATAGTCATAAAGAGTACATCTGCTGACGCACCATGACAATGCGGAGCTACATAGGTGGGTAGTAATAACATGAAATTGAAACAGGGTCTTCATAAGCATGGAGCTAGCTAGTGGTATTAATTAAATTCAGATTCAGACCACTCCAGCATTCATGCATAGCCATGCTCACCTGGCCCTGTGTCGTCGATCTTGCCACGCCAGGTCTTAAACGTGTGCGGCTCAAGTCTTCGTCCTCATCAGGGTAAAGACCAGCAGCTATGCCCTCCACCAGCAGATGGCAGATTGATGTTCACTTTTTGCTCGAGTGCAAACCTGATAATGCAGCAATGAACATTCTTTGCATCAATGTGTAATTAGGATGGTGACTCTCTGATATAACTATGAAACTCCTTTTACCAAGTGCTAACAAAGACCCCTGAATCAAAACAATTTTGTAGGTTACCATTCTCAACAAAACTTTGCTTTGTTTCAAATGACTGAAGATGATATTTAGAAGGTCTATACTGATTAAAAATATTTAATTCTCACATACTAATAAAAATAAGACGTGATACAAAATAATTGTTTGGTGTCCATGGGTATTTCGCGTTAAGTTTCAACAGCCAGATAATTACAACATAAATAGCTACGCATGCACGTATTATACCAGCTCCAAAGCCAATTAGTAATCAAAAGAACATATACTGCATCAGCTTTACAAGAAGTTAACCTTGCCATTTTTCCTCATGCAAATATCAATACAATATTTTGTGGTTCTCTTATCCGAATGATGACTGTAGCAAAACGCTGTTTGAAATACAGAACTAAAATTGACCAGTAACAGAACTCAGTAGTTCCTACATGAGCTAATAATCAAATGCTCAGTTTTCACCACACAATTTTCCACGATAGAAGGGATAATACTAACCAAGAAATACTACAGATTAGCTGCAAACGAGTGTGAGTTCTACACATCATTAGCTTTATTTACTGAAGCAGAGAATAGAGCAGAGCAGCCATGCCTCATGCATCAACAATTAATCAGATACAAAGGCTAATACTCCAACTACCTAAATTTATGGAACTTAACATCAATCAGAAATTACAAACTCCAGGCAAAGACTAAATTCATACTAAAAAAGCAAGTGTTTCCGGATTGAATTAGGTAAAAGACATTTCAGGAGCAAAAAATCATGCATTCAAATTACATATCATCAAACACAGACATAATACCAACAACTAAGCATCTCCACAAGGATGACTGAATAAAACCTACCTCGTCAATATGACTGAACGGAAATATGGATAGCCTTAAGAGGGGAATGTATTTGTCATCTCCGAGTATTGACAGAGAGAACGGCGTGATAGCATACTGAATGTCGAGGATCCAACCTTGTCGTTGTGTTTCGTCTCAAAATAACCTTCCTGCAATTCAGAATATAGTTCAGGTCAAGCTTAATATCACAGATATGCTTCAAGTTGTAAACATATAAATGCAACAAAGAGCTTAAAACAACTGAGTCAAGCATGAATGGCCAGTCTTGGGCATGAAAAGAGGGGAAGGGGTCTAGTTTGAGCCACCAAAGAAAGTAAGCTGAAATGTAAATCGATGCGGGACTGCTGAAACTACTAAAAAAGTTGAACCATAGCAGCCAAATTATATTCATAAACAACAGGTTTGTCTGTCTATGGTTACTCCCTCAGTGTACTCCACACGAGAAATGAAGCATGAATAGTTGTGTCACTGCAATTCTCAAAAATCACTGGTAGACAAAAAAGGCAAATTCTGTAGGAGCTTACTACTTATTCAGGAGCGGCTTGAGACTAATTAGTAAATGCAGACTTGCAGCAAGAAACAGACCAAGGAGAATGGATAAGCATAGTAGAGAAATGTCTCGCTCGGAAATGGAAGCATAGAGAAAGATCAATGAATGCAAATGCAACCACAGTCCACATATTAAAAATGCAGATGCAGGGCCAGAAACAAGATTACAAATTGTTTCGTTCCTATTTTCTCATCCAAGAAACACATGCATATATCTTAAGAGTAAGCATGCATCTCTGATTGAACTACAGAGCAACTGAAAACATAGCGAGATAGCCAAACTCTTGAAGGAAAAGCACCGAAGTGAGGAACAACTCTGCATTTTTACTCACCAACCTCAACATATAATAGCAAGTTGCCACCCCTATTTCTTGTGAAAACAGTCAAGGAAACGCCTAGATAATTTTAAAAAACCTACTTCTGAAACGGGATAGGGCACACTATATTACATGCCTCAAAAATTAATTATAATGGTCAACTGTTTTTTGAAAACGTCATGTCTTCGCGAACACCTTCTTTATTTTAGAGTGGAAGAGAAAGAGGTAATTTTTCTGGCCAAAATAAGCATAACCAAACATCTGAATCTTGTAAGACAGAGCACAAAGTGAGGTACAATTTTGAAAACACAGCTTCAGAACATCTAAAGCGTTAGCAACGATGGCGAGGCAAAGCAATATCCTAGGACATCTGAAAACACAGGAAGAATCAGGGCGACAGGATGAATCAAGCAATACTGAAGAGGCACAGACGAAATTGGCTCCTTGTAAAGCACACTGTTAGGCAGATAGTCACAACAGCAGCAAGCAGCACCAAAGAATCATAAGAAACTAACCAGAAACAAGTGCAACTGCAAGGCCACCGGATTCTAAACTTTAATACAGTAAAATTGTGATGTTTTTGTGTAACATCTGCATTGAGTAGTATTTGAAATAAAAGAAAGCATTAACTCTTGTTCTTTTAATTACTGCAGCTGCAACGGGAGCTCATTTACAGGGGAAAAAAATCAAAATTTGAATTTATTTGCTTAAATGGGATGCTCAAGGAAAAACTGTTTTGGAAGTTGGAACACAGATTTAAGAAGGGGGTGTTTGGGAATGGGAGAATTTGACCATCATTGTGGTTCTGCAAGCCATAGTCGAAGGGACTAGCATGTAACTATGTATGTATAAGCACAATCAAAATTCAGCCAGAAATCCGATCACCTGAAATTCATATGGCATGGGACTGGCCGGGACAAAAATGACTACATATTTTTCATCTACCTAAGCACACAAAATAGAAGTCACAATAGTGGTATGTTGAGCAAGAATTAGTGGCTTTACTACAGGCAAGAATTAGAGTTGGCACAATATTAATTCACCATGGGACCAGACAATTAATAATTGGCATCAAAACAACCTATACAGTATGTCCATGTAGAGAAGACAAAAATGAAATAGGCAGTGTAATTAAGTTGGGATACTACATGCAAGAAAAGAGTTAACCTTTTTCCAGTATCCAAACTACAGCTGCTGTGTCCTCCGCCCTTGCTGTTTCCTGTTAACTCAAGTTGGGATACTATAGTGTTGTTGTGCTTCCTGTTAACTCAAGCGCGCACAGCTGCTGTCCTCCGCCCTTGTTGCGAGTTGCCACCATGACGAAGCACCAATGAACCAAGAAAATATTGCCCTGCACCAAAGACACAACAAATAAATTATTTTACCCCATTCAGCTCCAAGAAAAATCGTGATAGTTCGAAGGAATTCATAGGAAGGAAGATGATTCTCGCATAGAGCTTGGGACATGATAGCTTTTTGCGTAATCATTAAAATAAATACCTTAGCAGACCCCTGATGCAATGCAGATATACATCAAAACATGATGCTTACAAGTCATGTAGAGAAAGAGGAATCTGTGGTGGTAAAAAAATCTTAGAGGATGTGTCTGTTGCCATAAACTGAACCATTACTTAAAGAGAAGCACCTAATACAAATTATATGCCTCAATTAAACAATAGGGAACTGTTTCAAGAACTCCCATAGATGAATCTGAATTAGACAAAATCCTTGTAAGGAGAATGACCTCTAAATCTAGCATATAAATTCTATGCCTCAATTAAACAATAGGGAACTATCCCGCAAAACCAAACTACAATTTTAACTATGAAAATACATACCATTTGACAATATTCTCTAACCAAACAGTAAAATGCTTGGCTAGGCACCTAACCTCCAGAAGCCACCTCCTACTCGTGTCCTCTTACACCACGAGCAGGCTCATGACTGCACGAAGTGCGCCGCTTGGTCGATGACGACCCGCTCTATGTATGAAACCGTTGGGGTCTTGAGAAACAATGCAAAGTAGCATGGATAGGCAGAGGAGGGCAAGCAGGAGAGCCGGGATTCTCTATGACAAACCAAGGCCGACCTGCTCTTCCCTCCTGTTTCCAGCCTCCTTCCTCTCCCATACAGCTCCAACCCATCGACATCCTCCTCACCCTGAGAAACAATCGAGAATCTGAAACACAAAAGAAGATGGAAGGATCAAATGATACATACACCTGAGTAATAAGCCGCTAGGTCCATTAGCATGATAAATGAAGAGTCATTAGTATACCTTACACAACCAGGAATCAAAAGCCCATTATAGTATGTTTGAGTACTTCACAAAAGTTGGCTGCCCCTCTACACCCAGGAGCTATCTAAGGTCAGAGGTCACAAGTGGTTTCAAGATAGCCCTGCAGAAGTATAAAATAAGAATGATAAACCAAAAAAGAAGCATAACTCAAATGCAGCTCAGACAACTAAATTTTCAAACCCACGAATTCAGTGAAAAATCACTTTAGCTGAACTTCTTGAGTTAAGAAGCTTCACAGCACTCTTCTTTATTCAGTTTCATAATATATTAGCAATATCTTCTACAAAAATATCATAAATGAACAGAAACCACTATATGCACTTCCAGGTTATGCCAAGCAACTTATTTAGGTTAAATATAGTATCTAAATGAACATAAATCACTATGTGCACTTCCAGGTTATGCCAAGCAACTTTATACGATGAATCATGCAGACCTAGCTCTCAATTAAAACCTCAAAAGAAACATGGCCATTTTAGGAGATGCATATCTTAATCTCAATTTCCATCGATCCGAAAACTACTATTTATCTCTTTGCAGCTTCATATAAACAAGTGTTAACATGCCCATTTTAGAGAATAGGTAAAAAAGGCAGGTACCATCGTCTGCGCCTCTGCTCTCGCTGATAAAGCGTGCCGCGGACGGTGAGCAAGGGACGGTGTGTGCTGGCTACCCTTGCACTGCTCGTCGAGGTCACCGTTGCACGACCACTCACCCTAACTCGTGAGGCCTTTTCATTCCAATAGTATAAAAAGTGGCCACATCATAGATGAAAGGAATAACAATTAACAATTTAGAATATCAGTCGTAAAAGCTTTTAAACTGGGTCTGGTGGATTAACTTACCATACATGATCACAGCCTCGAAACTGCAGGGATGCCTCAGAAGAACAGCATGGACAGAGCAGATGGCTACCACATTTTAACTGGGCAAACAAAAATGTATCCATCAGACCCTCACTGTCTGGCACATGGACCGAACATGGAGTACATCAGAAATCATGGTGATCCTCCCAATAATATCTGCAGGGAAACAAGTTGGAAAATATTAGTCAAACACACAAGCTGAAATGGAGCAGCCTAATGTGGTACTCGACATCGAACCAAATGTATCATGACTAAATGCTAGAGAAAGCTACTGTAAACTGTATTAACCAAATGTACTCGACATCGAACCAAAATAAAAATAGGAAGATATCTCAAGCATGTATATTCACTGCTATGCTGGACCTCTAAATCATTGCGTAAATTGACATTGCATATTTGCATCCTACTTCCATTTTACCTACGAATAGCATGTATATTCACTACTATACTGGACCTCTAAATCATTGCCTAAATGAGAGCAAGACTACCCATACCATTGCTGCAATTCATCATAAAGAAAGTAGATGGACCAAGATTTTACATTGCATCCTACCTACATTTTACCTATGAATAGCACATGAACCTGCAAGCTCTAGATAACCCAGGGCATTCTGCTAGTACTTGAAGGAGATTAGCCCAAACTTTATCAAGAAGAAAGTGTGCTACAAAGGGCAGCTCGGAAATCTTCTGGAAACTGTTCTACAAAGCTCATAAATGAAGAGCTCAGCCCCTGCATCAACCAGAAACATCCATCAATGAGGGTTTGCTCAGGTGATTTTAGGGACTGTCCGGGGTGAGCGGCACAGACAGCGTTGGAGCATAGGAGAAAGGGACAGGTAAAATACCTTGGCCGGATACTAATTCATATGCTTTCGGTGTCATACATGTGACGAAACCGCCATGGCTAAATGCATCATCATGGATCCTATGCACTCAACGGCACCTATATACATAAAATGCTTGGCATATTAGCATCATCACATTTGTTGTCATAATAAGCAATAATACTGAAACCTGTGAATGTGAAACAAATGCTTTCTTGGGCAAGAGAATGTTCACCTATAACTGAAATCTAAAGTCTCACATTAATGACCATTGCTTTTTTAAATATTCAAAATAAAATACAGGAGCAACTACAACTATTATGTGTTAACAATATAACCTGATATTGAGCTTATATAAAATATAGATGCAGCCAAGCATAGAAGGAAGCAAGCCTCATGGTACTGGCCTCTTGCCGCCGAGACCAGTGTGCTCGACTTGGCACAATCAATACCGTCTTTTTTTTCTACTGATTGCAACATATCTGCTAGCTACATAATTTTCCTACTTTCACTCAGAACAACAAGATTCAAAGAAAAAAGTAGCGGCAACTTTTCACCGACCAAAAGGGGCTCAAAGCTCTGAAATCAAAGCAATAAACAGAGATGCTTGGAACAAGAACTTTTCTTGAATTATAACTTCCATGTCACTTCTTTTCCTAGACCACTAAAAGGCCAAAGAAGACCACGTCCAAAACTTGTATGTAATCTGCACTTGCTTAGTTGCTTTCTATGAGAGGTTTCAGCTAACTTATGCCAGCAGAAAATGGAAAGTAAAATCAGGATGAAAAATATTGTACTGAGCTATAAGAAAGAAAACTTCTATAGGCAGGCACTACTCGTGATGCCAAAACCACCATTCGACAATCACAATTAGATAAAGCAAGGAAGATGTACCTGGACTGTAGTTAAGACACCACGGGGCCAGGCCACCCTATGCTGAACCAGTCCCATACTAATTTCTGCGTCAGAGGTTAACCTGCATACGTTCTGACATTAGTTAGGCAAAAATATATTATTATATGTCATTCATTTAGTTACATAAGGCATGATATGACTCTATGAGGTGTGATATGATCAGAGCTATTTTTAGAAAACGACTCATAGTTAATGGAATGAGAAAAAGACTAACGCTCTCATAACCGCATAGTTCAGAGGCAATTACCGACACCCCAAGCTGAAAATCAGGGAAAACGGCATTCTTTTTGTTCTTTAACAATACTTGACACACAAAACATTAATGCAAGATCAAACCATGAAAGCATATATTCGTTAATGAACCTAAACTATAAAAAAATCATGTCGTCAAACAATAAACGGAAGGACAAGTGAGCATGCATATTTAGAAAAGGCAAAGCAATTTGGTACTCACACGATACATGGTCCATCTGAAAGTTGCAAGGCTCTTGAATATATTCTCTCTTAAAGGAAATATATGGAAGATTTCTGCACATTCTCTGAAAATAAGGAGATACCTGCCAGTCAATTTTGCAGCTGCTCAAAAAGAAAGATATTATACCCAGTCCAGAATACACAATCTTATTTACTTAATTATCCAGGCATGTAAGATATTAACAAATTTAAATATACCTTGATTTTCAAAAAATATCAGATGTTATCTTCAATATTATCTCGTCACCAGATCCTTCAAACGGTATATTTGTACCGGTAATGCTCGCAAACGCACCAATCTTGTCCTGCAGCTGATCAATTTTGCAGCTGCTCGAAAAGAAAGAAACAGGAAAGCCGAGAATTATGGATGAGATAAAAGTAAAACACTGAGCTACAACATAAGTAGTAACAAAAAAAACCTGATCCTTTTTTGAGCGGTTCATGGGAATACCACCATATGTCACAAGGAACAGAGCATCAGTGTACTTGGGGCAAGCTGAGAGCAATGCTGCTGTTTCCCCAGTTGCCATCAACAAATACCTGAGTTAATTGAGTTAAAACCACATTAGGGAATATATAGACAATAGTCATATCTCGTTAGATTCAGACCTAACATATAAGAAATCTCGGTTAGTGAAATGGTACCAAAAATCATGGGAGGCCTGCCGAATCAAAATGGATGCTATAAGCCATGTTTTTTTAACCTAAATGATTAAACCATTCAGCTATAAGATGATTCTAGTAAAATTCAGTGTAATTGTAGTCCAATTTTGCCCCCCTTTGTCATCAACCAACTGTCCAACCCCTGCAGGCTGCACAAATGTGAGGATGATTCTAGTAAAATAGCTTCAGGATCATGTCCATCAAGTGGCATCTGATATCTATTGAAGTTGGAACATATCTGAGCTTACAAATCAACAGCCCCACAATTCTTCAGGCAATGGTACAAACAGTCACAAATTACATTTAATAGCATGGAGCTGCGGTTACCTAAATAAGCAAGAAGTGCTTGTTCTTGCGGTATGATAACATTTAAATTGAAAACTATTCATCTAGGAAGTCCAGAGTATTGTTATGCCTATTTTTTCATGGTTAAAGCATGACATGATCTTGAACATAGTCGATTTCAAGACTTGAGAGGGGTATCAGCAGGACATACCCCAAAATAAGATATGGCAAGAATGCTGCGACTAACGGCTTGGTCTGATCAAGGCTTGAAAAGGTCAGAGAATCCAAGTTTTTGTAAGATATCTGCAACAGACTATTCTGAAGTGCATAGATGGCAGATGCAGTTAGCGATCCAACAAGAATCCGGTTACTGAATTGCTTCTTCATATTGCCCTCTGCCACCAATAAAATGACCGCACATATAACCTATAAACATGTATACGTGATCAGACATGGCCAGGTAAGAAACAATCTAGAGCAAATAAACCAATTAGAATTGGAACCCTGAAAACAGCACCACACCTTCCTATATTTGAGGTATAATTCCTAAAACCTTAGCCATACAAAAGAAGTGCATTGTACACAAACTTTTGCACCAATACGTGAGGATTTACAGCTGAATACCTTGAAAGGCATATGGAACACGTATCCTACAGCCAGAATTCAGCACCTTTGTCAATATCTATAATGATTAAGCAGCATACTTCCCTGAAAAAAAAATACAGATTCTTTAGCTGCTGCCCAACTAAACAGAAGATGTACATAATATCCACAAGTTTCTCGGAAATGAGCAGTGCACAGAAACATCTACAGCATACCTAGAATATGACTAAAGCTAAGCTAGCCAGCAGCAAGGCATAACACTACACGAGAGAAGCTCTGAGCAATTCTGTAGACTGTAACCTATATTTAGGTCCAGATGATAACATTAGAAAAATATATGAACTAAACTAACCATTCTTTGAGTCCACAGTTTCAGAGTTATCCCTTGTGTTTCTTCCATGAAAGAATACCTCATGATGACCACTCAACCTATTCCGTTCAATACCTAAATTGTTAGAGAAGTAAATGAGAATCCATGAGGACAAGATAATCAGGAGCATCATGATCTCCTTCAATAGAAAAATATGAATAGGTAAAATGACTACTCAACCTTGTTATCATTGACTGGAGCAAGCTTCAAAAAGGGGGAATTACCTAAATTGTACAAATTATTAATCTGCACAAACAAGGAATCACAAACATCACGTAAGTAATAAAATACATGAGCATGCAAATGAACCAACTCGAGAAATTGTTTCCCACAGTACCTACAATCTAAACCCAGCCTACTAACGAAAATGTTATCAATGGTAAACACAATCTAAACCCAGCGGCTGATCTGTACAAACACACCATTGTTACTGATTCAAACCAGCACCTAAATTATATATTCTGACCACCCCCAACAGCTAGCAAGGAGAATGAAGTAGTAAAGTAGAAAGCAACTCAACAAGAGATGACCAAAATAGACCTTCAATTCAGGGCTAGCAAATTGGAAAGGAGGGCTGCTCTTTCTGAATGCTTCATTGTGCAGACCCGACTTCATTCACATCATAAGGCCTTCAAGAAAAAGAGAAAATATATATCAATGAGCAATCATGTGAGACAAAGTGGAGCAAGCAGTAGACAGCAATCATATAATGAGCAGTACCTTGTGGGAGGCCTCTTAGCCATGTAACACACGATTGGACCTTGTTGGATAATAATCCAAATTAGTTCTTGCCGGATCAAGAAAAATGAACCAGCGACTTCTCTTCTCAAGAACCAGATCCTCCCTCTGTGAGCAAAGCAAGAAGAAAAAATCAACCTCCCACTCAGCCCCTCTCTTTCCAATCTCACGTACTAGACGGTACCTTTCTGGGAGTGGAGATGTAGCCGGAGCCGGCCGAAAGATGGAGGCCGGAAAAGACAGCCACCGTCGTCGGGCGACCGTGGTCGGGGAGGAGCATCCCCACGCTCGGGGCTGTGCAACAACACGTCGCTGCTGCGTTCAAGGTCGAGGTCGGGGCAGAGGAGGCCGCCGCGAACGGCGGCTGCCCGGCCACACACACCACCTCCTCCATGCTCCATGGTTGCTGCCGCCGTGGACAAGGCACAAACAGCCGGCCGCCACTGCCCTGCCTTGCCCGGCCATCGCCGCCCTGCCCGACGGCCGCCGTGGCCCCGCCGCCGCCGTGGCCCGGCCGACCACCGCCATGAATGGCCACCGCCGCCTCCGTGTGCGGCCGCCGCGGCCCGGCCGTCCGCCGCCGCCCTGCCTGGCGTGAGTTGGAGGAGGAGGAAGAGGATTGTGGGAGGAGGACGGGAGCCTGATTGGCTTCTAGGGTTTCACCGCGTCGCGGTTTTGTCTCGCTGCGGGCGTGGAGAAACGGAGAGAGACGCAGACGACTATGTTTTTCCCCCTGATTTGTGGACCCCGCGCAAAGTGAGCCCCACATGTCATCCACTGTGCCCCACGGGAGAGAAGTAACAAAAGAACTGGCAGCATCCAACGTCCACAGGTGAAACACCACGACATTTTACCCTGTTCAAAGGAAATCGCACGGACGAAATTCACTGGGAGGGGCAAGTAGGGGGAACGGGCGGGTAGGGCACGAGCCTTTATAGAAGAGATTTGCAAACCAGTGAAATATTATCTTTCAAAGAAAATATAAATATTCGCAATAATTTAAACTAACTATAAATCATGACGGTAAATTCTCAAGATCAACTAGCATACACAAATTAGACATGCTGTAAAAAAATGCAAAAACTTAGCACGTCTACACCAATTGCATGAGTCACAGCCTCTTTGGCGACGGCGGCATCAACAACATCCTTGACATGGTTCCCGACATGGTGATGAAGTCGAGTGAGTCGACATTGCTATATAGGTAAATGTGAGATATCGCCTTGAGACACAACCCAAAAAAGCATATCGCCTCTTTCCCAGTGCAAGATCACAAGAGATCGGGTTCGGGTGCCTGCTCTCCCACACATTTCGACATGCAGCCAGGGGAATGGAGTAGCCCCAGAGCAACATGGCGAGATGGAATGATGGTGGTTCGTGAGCGTGAAGAGGCATATGTGATCTAGTTTCTGAGTGCGTCTACAGTTTGTGTCTGCCTATTTATATAGACGTGGGAAGTAATCCAACGTCCAAGTCACTAACAACCCATGGTTTCAGAAAATATAAAACAGTTGTTTATAACACGTCCGATTAATGACTCAAAAAAATTGGACACAATTAATTTTTCGAGCAGTAAAAATAAATAGCAATGCGCATGAATCTGTGCCCGCCTCTCGACCCGTTCGAGAAACACACGCACACGCAGAGCGCGAGTCGAGTGACGAAGGAGGAGCATGCGTAAGTCAGTCCTCTTCTCATGATTTAGTGAGTGGTAGAAGACAATGCAATATAAAGTGGTCCAAATCTTTCTCAACTAGCAATGTTAGCCTACGTTTAGCCCCGATCCACCCTCTTTCCATGCGCTAGTCGGTCACATGAGATTTTTCCGAAATTTAATTGGCTATGAGATTCAAGCCCGTCGGTAAATTGCAAAGTCCCCCACATGGCCTTAGGGTACATCACATCACTTTTGTTCCAAATCACTGTCAGCTTACTAGAGATGAGCCTGTTGTATGAATGGATATTCTCTACCCAAGGGACCCCTCTCCATGTTTACTAGGCGCATACATGGAAAAAAGTTAATGGCCCGCACCGTCAACGACGCCTCACGGCGGAGCAGCTGGTGGACCCCAACTATGCTGAAAACAGCCAAGAGTTGGTAAATAGTATTCCCAGTGGAGCATCGGGCGTCCGATGAATCCCGAATCGTGGAACCGTCGTGAGAGGTGGCCTTGGTAGAGCGGCAAGAGCTTGCACGAGGTCCTCTCGCAGTACGGCTACCAACCGCCGTAGCCACATGTACCATGGTTCATGCCGGTGGCCTCTTCGTCGCGCATGTGGTCGTGCTCCTCCTCCCCGCGTCGCCCAACAACTTCTTATGCACACGCCGGCTAACCCTCCCTTCCCAAAGTAGGAGCAGCCCTCGCTGTGGGCTACTTCTTTCTGTGGGGCGCCCCCCTCATACCCAAGGAGTCGTGGATAGAGCCGACCCTGTTGCGGGGCTGTAATGTTATGTAGGAGCCGCAACCATCATGGCAGCCCTCGCTGCCGCATGACAATCGTTCCTTGGCCGCAAGAAGCCGAAGGAGCCTGGCACGCTGCCGCCGAAGACATAGGAGCATGACAAGGACGAGTTCCAACAACAATTCGCCGAAGCCAAGCTTTCGTTCAAGTTCGCATAGGCGTGATCGGCGGCGAAGTGTGGCATCCAGATAGTTCAAGGCGAAGACGAAGCCGGCAAGGATGGAGATGGCTGCGGTGAGGAGAAGGTGATGATGGCGCGGTGTCGACGGGGCCATTGGCGGTGGAGCGGATTACTCAGTGTTTGACAGCTTTGTTCGATAACCACCACTAAGGTTTAGTTAGTTTAGAATATTGCTCAAATTGTAAAATAATCCTAAATTTGAATGAAAATTCGTTGGTTTCATTTAAATTTAAGTTTTAAATTTTGTTTAGGAAATATATCGAGCTCGCCGTAGAGGGCAGTTGACAACAATATAGGGGCAGCGTGTGCCAACGCTTCAAAACGGGACGATTTTTGTCATTTTCGTGCCATTAAACCTATAAACGACACTACACTACCCAGCTCCTCCTTCCTCTGATGAATTCGGCGAAGGCAGACTATTTGAGCCCTTGCTTCACCTGCGCACAGTAACCGCCCTTTTCACCCTGGCCATCGGATGGTTTTTTTTTTTTCACTCGCTGCCGGACACCCCACGTCCATGACGTGTGGGCCAGCAAGCGCGAGACGCCCACCCGCACCACGTCCGCCGCGTCGCCCTCCTTTTTGCGCATTTTACTGTCGCGCCTTCTCACTCCCGCACGCTCGCCTCTTCGCGCCGTGAAAGGGCAATCTCGCGTGGGAGGTGAACCCTAGCCACGAATCCCCTCCCATCCCCGCGCCCCAATCCAGTCGCGTCCTCCTCCTCGCGTGTGTCCTCCTCCTCGCCCCGCGCCGCCGCCGCCACGGGCCTGCTCCTCCTCTGTCTCCCCGCCCCGTCATCCTCTCACCTCGTCGTACGCCATCTCTGGCCATCTGCCATCCTCCTCCTCGCGTGTGTCCTCCTCCTCGCCCCGCGCCGCCGCCGCCACGGGCCTGCTCCTCCTCTGTCTCCCCGCCCCGTCATCCTCTCACCTCGTCATACGCCATCTCTGGCCGTCTGCCCTCGAGCGTGCTCCGACGGCTGCCGAGGGTGATTACATGGGCATCTCTCGCGGAGGACGGCGCGCGTCTTCCTTACTCCCCATCCGGCGGCTACAAGCTCCACCGAGCGGAGCAGCCTCGCTGGCTCGGACGGCTGGCGACCTGGCGGCGAGTACGACGGCAGGGGTCGCGGGAGGAGAAGAGGCATGGCTGCGGCGAAGGAGGAGATGGGCGCCATGGCAGGGGTCGCGGGAGGAGAAGGGTCATGGCGGCGGTGATTGAGGAGATGGACGCCATGGCCGCGCTCGCCAGAACGCGCCGCCGCCGGCCACCAGAGCTCCGCCTCGCTCCACCGACCTGCTCGCCTCCGTGCCCAGCTGTTTGCCTAGGAGATGGTGGCGGCGAGCGACAGCGGCTGCTGGACGAGGGGACCTGCTCGAGTCTGTCCACATCTCCCCTCCTCTCCCTCGGTCTCCCCCGCACGCCTTGTCCTCTCTCGCTACTATACCGACCAAGATCTGGGGCTCCCTCTCTCTCCTCCTGTTCTTCAACGACATAGCAGCCAGCAGGGCATAGGAGGAGGTGGACGAGCAGGAGGTGGCGGCGGAATACTTCCCTAGAATCCATGAGGAAGCTGGCGATCCATGTCCCCCTTTGCTACAGGCAGGTATGTGCTCGGTTGCAATTAATTTTTCAGATAGCAGAACTTTTGCTTCACTTTCGTTAATCAGATTGTTTCATCACAACATATGCTATATATCCATCGATTTGATATGAACTATATGTGTTTCAATATTGTAAGGAGAATTTGACTGTCTGCTATCATCTATGTACTGCAACGTAGTTTTTCATTTCAATTTGTTTAGTTGGCATCAAAAGAAGATTTGTATGGATGATAATTTATTTGCAGTGGGCGATGTCTTTCCACACCTGCTTCTTTTCTTTTACTGCTAGGAGATAACCTTCGAAATATTTGTTTGTGTTTTTAGCTACTTCACCTTTCAGGGTGACATCCACTACCTTGACGATAAGCACACTATAGGTAGTAACTTATTCCACCGTTTTCCCCTGATGCATGGGAGGTTGGTAATTGCTTTATCTTCAGTGAGTTCATCTCTTTAATATGTACATTGCAGGTCATTGGGATAGTTGCTGGAGGTGACGGTTTTTACACACTACAAATGATGAATGAAGCATATGTTGATGAAAAAGGAGAACCATTTAAGGGCATAAGGTAGAGTATTGTTTCATGCATTTGGTAAACTGCATAGTTAGAACATATCTGCCAAAGAAAGGTGCAGTTTGGTTTGATGCTCTTGAGAGCGACAAGTTTGGCAGCCTTCTTAAATTATGTATGCTTAATTTCTTTTGTCTCCATTTGGGTTGATGCCAAGATTTTGTGAAGTTTATGTTATGTTTCTCCCCCACTTTATTTTTTTGAGACAAATATATCCAAAATCGGAGCTGCCAATTTTGATCTGCAAATCGTGACTTGGTTTGCATGTGCTCCTATCGGGCACATACCAGTCAGGACTATTTTCTTTTGCAGCATGTATTTGCTTTCTTTGTTTCGGCTTACTCATTGTTTTCTAATTTGATTATGTGCAGGATTAAACACGCATATATCTTGGATGATCCTTTTGAGGATCCTTCTCAGCTTGCTGAATTTATTCCTGGGAATTCTCTGTTGGGAAACCCACATGGTTAGGTAATTTAAGTCATGCCATTTGTGTATACCGAGTTAATAAAAGAGCTCATTATTTAAATGCAATATGATGCCCTCTTTTCTTACCGAGGTGGCTTGTAATCAATTTTGTAGTTACTCTCTTCCAGTATTAATGAAATGACAATCAAACTTTAGTTGCATGTTCTTGAATAGATAGTAGAATACTTGTGTTTGCAGTTATGATGTGTGAACCTTTTGTTTCTTTCATTCGTTTGATTAACTTCTGCTTTCTTTATAAGTTAGTTTTCCTTTTTGTATAGGTTAACACGAATTGATGTTTTATTCACATGGATTTTTAGTCAAAGCAATTATATGTTCTGCTGCTATGATGACCATCAGATTATGTTCCGGCTTCTGCTACCGATATTGCGACATGGTCTGCTACTATGATAAGCATCAGATTATATTTAGCTTTACTTCCAGAAGTAGACATATTACTCTTCAGCTTAAATAGATACTAAGATTTTACATGATATTTGATACTGCTCTTTGATCACATCTGGTATTTTCGATCCTTCAGGTGGTAGAAATAGCAATACTGGATTACGTTGCGAAGATGGTTTGATACAGCAAGGAGTCTGATCCGTTCTCAAGAATGCTTATCTTTGGGTACCCTCCAAAATGGGACTCTCTACGAGTATCTTTACGGTAAGATGATGTGGTCTTGGCACTGCAACCTTGTGCGTCTGTGTGCATGATGCCATTTGACTAAAACTTATTAGCTTTGTTTGTGGTTTTTTGGGTTTCAGATGGGAAAGGATGTTAGCTATCTTGGCTGCCACAGTGAAGATTGCGCTCAGCATCGGGCGCGTTGTGCAATACTAACGCTTGTGTGTACTATAGTGATTTCTTGAACCATCATCAGAATAACTCTTTCCAGGTCTACCTCCTTCATAGCCGTGCTTTTGTCTGCTCCTCTTTGCAAGAGCTTCTTGTTCCTATCCCTTGCCCCCTAATTTAATTTATGTTCTGTATTGTTAGCTTGAAATTTCGGTCCATAGAATTGATACATAATGTGCTACTGGTGGCGTGAACTCAAAAGTCAAAACTATATGCTTTTAGGCTTTGATGAAAATCAGTTATCCAGAGAACTTTGATAGCGTTTTTCTGGGAGTTCCTTATATACAAAATTTACTAACTTAATCAGTGGCGGAGCTTGGCCCATTTGTATGAGGGGGCAACAGGCTAAAATAGCCTTCATAGGCTTATTTTTTTCCAAATCTGGGGGGGGGGGGGGGGGCAAATGGCCCATTTAGCAGTCGTTCCTTCTTGAAAGCTCATTGGGCTGGGGGGGGGGGCGGCGGCCCCCCCTGGCTTGGCTGTAGCTCCGCCATTGAACTTAATATGTATTGGCTTATTATTCTTACTATTCTGATTTATAATGCAAATACCCAACACGTCATCCATTTCCTGCCAAAAAACTGCATTCACTGGAAATGGTTATTGACAATGTGGAGTTCTGTGGTATTAGGGTTAGCATGAGTGTCGCTTGGTTTACAGAGTCATGCTGCCTACATTATTGGCTTACTGCATTTTGTGGTTGTCAAGGTAGTCTAGGTGACTTATCAAGTCTCACTTGCATCATTATTGACTGCCTTTTTTTAGCAGAGCATTGTGGTGATAGCTAGCAAGTTTCTCTGTAGCAGATTATGGTAAATGCCTTTTTTAGCAGAGCATGGTGTTATTTTTGGAGTGCCATTATTTGTGATGGCTAGCAAGTTTCTTTGTAGCAGGTTATGGTGGCAGTTGTAAAGTGGCATTTTGCTATGTATTTTTTCTTATATGCCCTTTGTCATTCTACAGATCTGAGGTCATTTGCTAGGATTTAGCCTCACCGTGATGTGCTTCCTGGTCCTATCATGGTTTCTTCTTCCGTCTTGTGTATATATGTTGGAGCTATGCCAAGATTCAGATTTGTTGTCTTTTCCACTGCAGTTCACATGCTCTCATCTGTGGTGAGAATTTATATGGAGCTAGGCCAAGATTCAGATATTGATATCCAGGTATTCTAGAGTTATTAGCTCTAGAAGCATTCTTGTTCTACATTTTTAGTTGTATACTTGTATTGGTCATACCACTGTTTTTTACTGCCTTTCTAGCTGAAGGATTGTTGAGGGTGATTGGACTGACTTTTGAATATGTAATATTGTTTCTGTCTAAGAGAAATTGCATATTGATTAATGGGCTAAACCTTGAGCTAGGAGATTTCTAGCGAGAAAAACCTGAAGTATCTCCCCTTAATGGAGTGCTATATAAGAATTACACTTCCTTTAATTTTATGCTCCAGTGGATAACAAATGAATAATGTTTACTTGTGCATAAGCCAGTTAGTTTTTCGTGCACAGGCCTGTGATTTAGTGTATATCAGTTTGAGTACAATAATTATTCTCTCTTGTTCATGGTATGTTTGATTGAAGTTACGGAAGTTGCTTCATGGTTTACGGAGGTTGCTTCATTTTGGACATGCTGAGAGGATTTCTTGGTGCCTTTTGTAGAGCTACGACGTATGATTGTAGTAAATTATGAGATACATCTCTCATACTGTAGGCTTATTTTGTGTGATTACAATTTGGCATTAATCCAACAAAAGTATGGTAAACTAAGCATTTTCTACCCCACCCTCCAGATGCTAATGATTTTTTTCTGAAATGTTACAATACAGCTCCTAAAGGTTATGATACCTTTTTTTTGTAGGTTCAAGGGTTCTCTATTTGATTTTTTTAGCTTGGCTTTGAAGCTAATGTGGTGATGAAGACTTCGGCCTGCAGTTGTCATATTTTCTCGACTAATTCAGAGGCATTATATATATATATATATATATATATATATATTGCATTATGACTATCCTAAGTAAATGTATTGACATAAACAATGTGGCCATTCAGTAATATAAACTGAGTACGTCGGTGAAAGTCTGAGCTCTATTTATGTTTGTATGTGCAATAGTTGCTGATGAATCGACATCTTCCTTTGGTCATCAGTCCTCCACCTTCCAACCATTTTCCCTGTACCTATCAACATACTTGCTGGTTATTACTTATTAGTCTCTTAACGTGTGCAGAAACTTTATCTGAAGTTCCGTTAGTATGCCCACTAATATGAGGATATGAATCATTACTGATCATTTGTATGTTTTGATTATTAGATAATCGACAAGTCGTTTGGTTTTGATTCGGCTGTAGAAGACGCTCAATGTGGTATTGATTTAGCTGAATGGAATAGCTTAGTTGAATTGATGGATCGTTATAGTGGTTAGTTTTCTCGCAATGTTCTCCACATAGTCACTTGTAGTCTTTTTTGCATGCTATTTTTATGTCAGCGTTGGTTTGCTGAAAGCAAATGCAGATTTGTATAAACTAGATGACCCGTTGCGCGACTGCGCAACGCCGGATGCAACTACCACATTGTTGTCAATTAATTTTATTTGCATTCATTTAACTTACACCATATTGAGACCCATAACTTGTATGAAGCAGTGTTATCATTTGATTCTGAAAGTTATGTATGTAAACAGATAGAACCGGGCAAAAGAGAAATCATGATCGATTCACCTCATTAAGGGGCTATATTGAACACTGAATCAATGACATAAAGGGGTGAATTAATGAGAGAATAATAGAGATACTGACTGAATAAATGAGATAAATAACTGAAGCAATGAGAAAAACAAAACAATGAGAGCAAAATAACTTAAAGAAATACCGAGGAAATAAGGATGAGCAAGCAGTAAGCATTTGCCATCTATAGAGGTAACATAAACAAATTACTTGGGGATGGTTCATGTAGCAATAAATACTCTCTTAGTCTTAACATAAGATAACTGAGGGAAGTCAGGCTACAATTTTTCAAATTTAATAACATAGTTACATTAGAAGGGTCGGGCTATAAGGTTGGGTTCATTGGCCTGAGTAGAAATAGGCAGACGCCGCCTACTTCACTTGAAGAAACAATCCCATTGAAGGACAAAGGAAGACACCACTATGCTATTACACACTTGAAGAAACAATCCCATTGAGATGGATGGTGCTCTTCAAACACATTGTCATTAAACCCATATGAAAGTAAACACCATATTTCGATTATAAAAAATATAACACGCCTAAAATAGGTTTTAAAGAATACATGCTAACAATAAAGCAAGCGCTTATATCAAACATAGTTGTTCTCCATCGCAAGTGTTAGAATAAATACGACAAAAAGCCAAACCGATTTACAAGATTGATGATATCTGATGAAATCTGTTCTAGCATTTAAAATAAAATGGAGGAGTGTATTGAAGCTCTAGTAATATCTCACATGACCACAAAGGCAAGTAATTTCAGTCAACTACCAGAAACTCACATGATATTATAATGAAAAGTACAAACCATAGCTGCAGCTTGTGGAATATAAAATGCATGTTTCTAAAGAGGCAAATCACAGTTCTTGTTGGTCTAGTGCAAATTAGTAATCCTGCAACACGAAGCTGCAAAGATGAGAGGTGTACCAAGTCATTCCTTACAGTCTGAAGCAAACCAATAAAAGTATGTCGAAACTGGAACATGGATGAAACATTTGTTACAAACTTATGCTCAGTTTCACATTCTGTATGTTTTAGAGCCAATAAAAGTATGCATGTAATTTTTTGGCCTGGACAGAAAGCGAACGACAATCTATTCTATACATCTAAAACTACAGAAATTAATTTTTCATTAGATCTAACTGGAAGTGTGGAGACTTGGCAGTTTCTCAGCAATATTTCCTACAGTTTAACCAATTATTGGTCCAGTTAAATATTGGATTACCATTTAAATCATTCTTAAGAGACATGAGAAATAGTGAAGACCAGAATAATATCCTACACGACAAATGGAATAGTTGATTAACAGAACGAATAAAAGATCCTATGTCGTGTCAAAATATGCAAGTAGAAAGTACATCATAAATAAGAAGTGACATGAATGGATTAGGCATGTACCGATCCTGAATGTAGGAAATATTGCTTATAACCAGATCGAACTTGATAAGTGACCATTCCACATAATCCCCTCCAGCAGAAGCAACAATCTGACACCGGGGAAGAGAACCTCCACCTTGTTGATCCGACTGTAGAAAACAGTTCAGCATTGTCCCTGGAACACAAATTTCAGTCAACTATCGAGTTTGAAAAATCATGCTGGAACAGCTGCAGCATTAAAACATCTATGTTTGGAGGGCATAGAGAAGTCAGCGTATGTACTACCTCCAATCGACAGTCAGTACCCTATAATGAGAAAGACCACTTCAGAAGTAGAAGATTTGCAAGACAGACAAATAGATAATTCTCTTGGTGGAAGACTCTATGAAACTTTTAGACTGTATGTACATATATTAAGAAGCGTTGTGGCATTGATTATAGCAACTCTTGATTATTGGTTGCATTTGATCTTCAATTGTATGTTCTTTCTAATAAGACCAATTAGCTCTTTTGATGCAAAGGTCATATTCAAACACCAGCGTATATCATATTTGGCTCACAAACAATATGTTACATAAAAGGCTAGGTTTTAAGCAAACAATGACCCCAATAAATATGGTTAAGTTCTGGCCAATTAACAAATAATGATTCTGAAACAGCGATTTTTTATCAAACACATTGCATTGATAGAAAAAGATCTGTATATCGTTGTAAGGGAACAATTCACATTCTAAAATATTAAATGACCATTTAGTCATATATATTTCCGGTACTACTATTGCAAGAACCAACGAAAAGAAGCAGAGTGACATACCTTGTTTAATTATACATTGGGATTGCGTTTGATATGCGGATGAATATTCTTTCTTGCGTGACCAATCAGCCCTTTTCATGAAAAGGTCATATTCAAACACCACGGAATATCAGATTTGGTTGCAATCTAACAATCAACCTGTTAGATTAAAAGGCTGCAAGTATAAGCAAACAATAATCCTAACTCACATGGTAACAATTAAATGTCCATTCAGTCAAATATATTTCAGGACTACTATTGCAAGAACCAATGAAAGACAAACAACATGACATACCTTGTTTGGTTATATATTAGGATTTCATTTGATCTGCTCATGTATATTCTTTCTTTCTAGCGAGAGAGATTAGTCTTTTACATGAAAAGGCCATATCAGATTAAAACACCAGGACATATCAGATTTGGCTGCAATTTAATAATCAACCTGTTAGATTAAACTGATGCAGGTATAAGCAAACAACAATCTCAATTCACATGGTAACGATGCATCAGAAACAATGATCTATAATTGAACAACATACCACTCGGGCGTGAGTTCCCTGCCGCTGCTGCTACCGTTGCCATGTCCCGTGCTCGGTGTCGAACGGTGGACGACCTTCTCGAGGCAGTGTGTCACATCCGCCCACGGAGGTCTGCAGAGATTGAAATATATGAGACTCTCAGTTCCATTCCAGGTGCAAGATGACAATTATATATGTGGGGTGATACCCAATTAAGCAATGCCATATAGATACTGGTAAGGAGCACATGCACTATAATCGCAATAGGACCCATGTTCTTCACAAATTTATAAGAAAAAGATTGGCACAAGAAGCAAAGGAGCACATGCACTATAATCTAAGAGTGGTTTTCTTTCTGAACTCTTATAGCTCTAGACTTATACGACATACTCAAAAGCAATACTATCGAATCAATAGTTGTGACAAATCAAAGAGTGCAAATGAGCAGAGTTGCATATCCACCTACCAAGAATCATACCTGGCTGGGGAGAAAACAACATCAAGTTTGAACACACCAGCATGTCGAAATAGGTACAAAAAAATTCGTGGTTCTGGATTTACCACCCTCAACAGCAACTTCATGAGCAACAACCACACCATTGAAGTCATCCTCATATCTGCACAATAATGTCGATTATCCAAACTGCTCACGTCTTAAACAAGCAGGTAGCCGTATACTATCGGATATTGTTAAGGAGTAATAAAAGCCAGCAAAAATGTAAGAGAACGAAGTAATTGTATTCCTCTGTTTGAGATAAAATATTTCAGCACAAACGATAAAAAATTAGCAGCAAAAATGAAGAGTGCAAATGCAAATGCAAATGCAAAATAAGCATACTGTTTCTACAACAGGCATGCAAATGCAAAATAAGCATACTGTTTCTTCAAAAAACTCTACAATTTTCAGAATGCTTTCAATATGCTATTTCTTTCACATGGAAAAAGCTAATATTCAGAATTTACTACCAATAGTCTCACTAACTCTTCTAGCGCTAAGAATTACTGCCGTTGTAATAAAGTAGTTAACCGGAATAATTGCCAAGCTGAGGAAAAAGAACCAAAGCATCAGTTCTAAACAAGTAAGCACACACCACTCTTAAATTGAAAGCTAACTGTGATCCATTATGGGGAGACAAGATAATTTTCGAAAAGACTTCAGAACTCAATTGTTCACATTCATATGCATTGTCTATTCCCGAACATTATACATAATGTAAAGATTAAGAAGAAAACAATTTAAGCATTACCGAACCAGAAAATACTTAAATAGCAGCGCTAGAGTAAATAATTCATACACCCCCAAATCACGGTACCTTAATATGAAAGAGTAACTACCGGCCCAGAGGAACATATGCAACGGTTGTAAATGCATCACCAGCTTGAGAGATCAGAGAGATGAGAGATATGAATTTATCATGCAGCAGACCTTGGAGACAATACCTTAATATGAAAGAGTAACTACCGGCCCAGAGAAAGGAAGCTCACCTGCCTAACGGAGAGCATGATTCCTTATTGATTAAATCTATATTCTAGTATACATGATAGGTTTAATGAACACATTGCTTAATTCTTACCTGCTATTATAAAAACTACCTGCAGAGCTCATCGCCCATTGGCTCTGTAAGTAACTGAAGTGGAGGCCAATCATATTTTCCTACAGCACAAGAAAAAAAAGTAAGGAAATGCTAGTGATAGCATAATATGGAAACCTGCAAGTAAGTACACATGCTAGTTAACATATATAAGTTGCCCTTAGTTATGGCTTACGAACTGCTGAAAAAACATCAAATTATAAGATGAAACTGTTTAAAATGTTAAGAGAAAAAATGTACTGCATATTCTTGGAAAACCTACCACAGTACCATGTAGATACAACATGGATTAATTAAAAATGGTAATATGTACCTCAACTATGAGAGAAAGAAATTAAGCAATATTGTAATAGACTGAAAAGTAATGGCTCAAGGGCGATTTACCCAAATGGTGTTTTCTCCTTGAATATGTTTAGCTGATGCTGTATACAGCTAATCTCGAATATACTCGGCTGTCCTCTCTGCCATGAATCACACAAGTTCATTACTGCTCCAAGAATAATCCATACTGAATTTAAGTAACACTTGCCCGAGAAGTACACTTACAAGATTTTCCTGGAAAAGATAGGTTCAGCCACCGGGGATGCTGCCAGTCTGCATGGTAAAGACCTGAAACTGAACCAGAACTGGATTAGACCGATCTAAATTGGCAAGAAACAAACTGGATCTTTTTTAATCCAAAAAAATGGCTATGGTGCAGATGTATAAACAAGATTCAGGCCTAAGCATGTCAATTATTGTATCCTCACAATTGATCTGCAATAATCACGGTAGAGATGTTCTCATGAGTAAGCACAAATGAAAGATTGCCCAAACCCCAATTTTGCACCTCTACTTTTGCAACCCCCAACTTTGCATCAACCACAAAACAAAAACCTAGAAACATAATGGCATTGAGAACATACCAATGTGAAGCTCCATTTGAACAATTAAACCATCAGCTGCAAAATTGAACAACCTTAGACCCTGCTTCCTGCAAGCAATTCATCAAGCACTCAATCACCACATAGAAAGAAACGAACACTGGATTTCTTGCATACA
The DNA here is from genome assembly GCA_947311845.1 of Poa pratensis. Classification (NCBI taxonomy): domain Eukaryota; kingdom Viridiplantae; phylum Streptophyta; class Magnoliopsida; order Poales; family Poaceae; genus Poa; species Poa pratensis. The sequence goes on along the minus strand of CAMZMU010000072.1, from coordinate 49,012,646 downwards.
TACAGAGATTAACAAGAGTGCATATTGTGAAACCAAGCCTGCTTCTCAGGTATAAGAGTCTATCTCAGGTATATCTTCATTTAGGTACCACATGCAAGCTGCACCTCCACAGAGGGTCTCTGCAGTTACAAAAAGAGACATAAGTTGGTGTTGCTCGGGAAGGCAGTGGCATGGAAAGGCACGGCCAAAGAGGATAAATGAACCAACTACTTAATTATTTATCTACATATGCATACTGCAGTGTTGTGTATAGCCTCCAAATTAAAATGTCAATAACTGGGATTATGCCAACATAAGAGCGAGTAACTGGGATCATGCTAAAGCAAATTATGTGAGGTTTAGACTCATACACAATATCAGAGCAAGCAGCACATACCAATTGCAAAGAGATAAAGAATTAGCTAAAAGTAAGAAGTGTAGGCAGTCATAACATTTTAAAAACTTATGGTTGCATAGAGTAGGAGGTCTGATGGGTGAAGAACATTGCACGCTGATGTGCAGCTAGTGTTCAAGGCACCAATGCTTTTCTTTGGAAATTAAAATTTCATCTTTTAGGAAAAAGGTTTAATTGCTGAATGTTGGAACTCTCTTGCGCAGCCATGGAAGTTCATCACACCAGGAGCATCCAGAGCAAGGCATTGCATGAAGAAGGGTGTCTTAATTGAACATACACATATAAATATTAATACATGGGATAGCCCCTCAGCGCATACAATCATGTATCAATATTGCATAATCTTCTAGTATTAAAATTAATAAAACAACAAACGATCAAATGTAAAGAAAAATCCAGTAAATGTAAAGAAAAATCCAGTAAAATCTTACCTACTACCTTCATTTCCTCCTGCAATATAATTTATATACCACTCTGCAATACCTATGTGTGTGTATCAAGCACTAATACCTGCTCCTCTCCATGTCTTCAGAAGCGGCAACTATAGCCTGATGAAAGGCATACAAATCTGAGAAAAAATATCTTCTCAAAAAGAAACCTGGAGATCATGAGGGGTGTAGGAGAAGAGAGAGGTAGGAAGGACGAATACATGCAGTAGGACGCCACGAACACCAATTCCCACCACTGCCGACAGAGGTGTAAAATCTCCTGGGCAGCCAAACTCACTGTGAAACAAATATTAAATTAGTGAATAGGGAAGGAAAAAGAAAGAAGTGCTGAACGGGGGAGACGAAGGATGAGAGAACCTGTGCTATGCGGAGGAGAGCAGTCGAGGGACAGCGGGGCAAGCGTCATGGCCATGGCCGGAACGGCCACCGGCCTCAACCCCACCTCGAGCACCTCCATCCAGCCTCCCCATCAGCGCCGGCGCAACGTCTGGTTGCTCCTCCCGTTCCAGATCGGGAACCGGAGAGGGCTGTGGAGCATGGAGCTGCAGAGGCGGCCCAGCTCTCCTTACGTCGCACAGGTCAGCCACTGATGTGCTTTGCTGCATAGCAGTGGCGCCTCCTCCACCTGTGCTTGCGCCTCAGCCTGCTCAATTGGAGAGTTGGAAGAGGGGCTCGTGTGCAGCTCCTGCTCAGCTCCACCGCGTCCAGGTCGCCGTCGACCCCCGCCGTCCAGGTCGCCGTCAAGCCTCTGCCCATCTCATGTCGTCCAGCAGCAGCCGCTGCCCGGGCGTCGCCGGGGACAGCGCCCGCGTGCTCCCTTCCGGCTCTTCTCCAGCGCGGGCATGGCGAGGTGGAGCCGTGGAGGGAAGGGCGATGGCAGAGAGAAGGCGTGGGGAGAGTCGGCTGGGGATGAGGAGAAAGGGGTTTGGGGGAGAAGAGACGGGCGTGATTTTTTTTTTTTTTGAACAAGGGAGGGGTCAAAAGACCCCGATGCTGCATATCATATTACCACGTGGCAGGTCCAAATTACAGAAAAGCCCCTTACAAATCTAGCCCAGAAAGACCTAATATTCGAAGTAAGGCCCTGCAAATTTACAAAAAGAACCCTAGAGCTAAAGGATAGAAAGCAATTAAGCCCTTGGGAGTCTCTGCCACTGCTCGCCGGCGATCTCCAGGCGCCGACGCCGAGATCATCAGAGCACTTCTTGCTCGGTCTCTCTCTTCCGACGAGGGATCGAAGCCACCTGCAAGCTTGATACCACCGGGGACGAACCACTTGGTAGCAGCTAGCCGCCGAGCACAGGCGCTTGATCGATAAGGCCTCCGCACTGGAGGTAGAGAAAAAGCCACGCTTCTGGCCGAAGAACGCGGCGGCGAACTTGTCCACCGCATGATGAGCTCGAGGATGCAGCAAAAGCGTCTTCACCGAAGCAAAGGTAGCGAAGCAACTACTCTTCCACCCCTCGCCGCCATGGCCGTCCAGAGGAAGAAGCAGACACCTCACCCCCCACCCGATGAGGATGCAGCAGCGCTTGATCTCGGAGCTTACCTTGTACAGCTCTTGCATCTGCTTCCACCATGGAAGCTTGCTGGAGATGTATTGAGGTCGTCGCCCCACGCCGCGCTCGAACGCAGGGACACACCAGCTCCGGAGCCTCTCCACAGATCCTGAAGAAGAGCAGCAACCCTTCTTCCTCTCCTCGCCACCACGGCCGGCCAGAGGAAGGCGGCAGCGCTCCAGTTTTCGATCTTCAAAGCTCTACACTTGATCTGCAGAGAGGAAGATACGGCAGGCGATTTTATTAAAGAAACTTCGACCATCTTCATCCCAGCAGCAGATCCGCCATGGATCCAGGCTGCAGAGGAGAAGAAGGTCGCCTCCGGCGTCGCTGCTAGTCGCCAGAGCATAGACAGGAAACAAGAAGAAGAGGCAGAGGAGCAGAGCATCCACCGCAAAAAAGCCTACTCTAACCCTAGTATCTACAACCCGAGCTGCGCATCCTCTTCCACACCGGCCGGCAACGCCGCCGGAGGGGAAGGAGGAGCAAGCTGGGCGACGGATCTGGGAGGGAGAGACGACTCTCAAGGGGAGGAGCTAGACGCCACAGGGGACACCGGGTGTTGACCAGGAGTAGTCAAGTTACGTAGACGGGCGTGATTGGCTAGGGTTTCACCGCGCGTTCCTGGTTTTGTTCGATGACCCCGAGCGGGCGAAACTGAGCGACGCCGACGAGTTGTTCTCGCCCACTGATTTCTGGGCCAGCGCGCCTACGTTCCCCACCTGTCATTGGTCGGTCTTGGACACTGTAGCTCAAACGGGTGGAAAAAGTTTTGACCGCATCCAACGATCAGAAGTGAAACACGTTAGCGCAAAAACGCATCGAACGCACAAAAATGACTGCTCGGGGCAGATAGGGGCATATGGCGGGTAGACTTGGAGCCTTTATAGAAGTAATACAAGGAAAAACTATTTGGTATATTCTTCCCATCTTGTTGCTAGGTACTGTTAGGCACACTCTTTAACATATTATTAGATATATTCTTCCCATCTTGTTGTTAGGTACTGTTTGGTCGAGAGTTCATTTTCCTTATCTCATAAAATATTTTTTTGGTTCAGTAACAAGCGCATGTGATATACTCAAAAGCTTAAGAAGTGGCATCCGTTGGAAGCACAACCTTCATCGACAAGGCACAGGGTATGTTTGATATTATACCATTCATATTTGGCATATTAATAGTTGATGTTTACCCCTGCTCAATCATCGAGGGGAGTATCAATATTATGCAATTTCTCTGAATTATTGGCGATCGAACTGTATTTTGGCTTGCGCAGACTGCCTTTTCTTTCTCATATATATTGATTCAATTCTCTAGAATTTATATTTGGATTGGACCATATCATTTCTGGATTGTTGCCGAAGTATTTAGGTTGAAGCATATGTTTTTTCCGGATTTGAGCTTAGTTCATGTGCAACTATGAGAGCAGTGGATATTACTCTGTTTTGTTCATACCACCCTGGCTGGCAATGTTACTTATTTGCTGGCTTGATTTTCTGATTGTAGAACCTTGAGGACATCACATATAATCTGTTTTGACTGAGCCTTTAGTTGGTTAGTCTGCACAAACAGGTCAAGTCTCTTGTCGACAACAACTGGATATGGTCTGTTCTCATAAGTTGGACGATTTATGGTCTCTTAGACGGGTGCAATCATCCGAGACGAGACTGGAGGGTTTATTGCTTGTAGCAGCTGTGGTATACTTTCGGTATCTGATGCTCCAACTGCAGAAATGAGGGCGCTGAAGGATGGGCTTTTGCTAGCAGGACAGATTGGGTGTTCCAAGCTCATCGTGAATAGCGACTGTTTGGAAGTGATCAATACTATGAAGGATGGCGGCAACTCAGCTGGTGCTGTGGCGGCCATATATGAAGAACGTGCTTTCTTAGCTAAAGGCTTTGCTCATGTTATTTTTGAGCATTCGTATAGGGAGAGTAATAGAGTGCTCATGTTTTAGCTTATAAGGTGGAGGGCTCACAGCTAATTACTTGGCTGGAGGAGCCGCCAGATTTTATTGTTGAACTGCTGGCTGATGATGTAACGTTGTTTGATCATTAATACAGGTATCATAAAGTTTCAAAAAAAAACATATGGACACATGGTCTGTCTTGTGACCAGATAAATGTATGGTGGTTGAAAATTTTAGAAGAAAAAAAAGCTGTAATAGCTTGAAGGTTTTTTATTTACGATGGAATGCATATCCCTAGAGGAAAAACGTGTGTATTTACATTGGAACCAGCGGCTTTCAAAGGTCTCCAGGTGCTTGTGCTTTTGTTTACGGACTCTATATTAAATAACAAGAGTTGAGTTCATCCACATATGAGCTATGCAAATTTGTTCTCTATAATTTTTGTATATTATTGTGGAAAAAACTGTTTTGTTTTTCGCTATTAATATCATGGGGCTTTAAATTCTTGTATTACTATAATTGGTCAACAGTAATGTTAATGTTACATGTGTTATTTGTGACTTAAGAACAACTAATATTTATATATTGACCGAGTTAAATCCACTACCATCGAAACATGCATGTTCATCTGTAGTCCAATTAAATGGTTTCTCCAGTTGAAGACTTAGTGCAAACATAAATATGATTACCACAAAGATTAGTCATACAGAAATAAATTCAAGTTCGATACGGGTTCATAGGTCAGATTGGATCAGTCTGGCGACGGAGACAGAACATGGCAAACACAGGACACGACACGTAGGGCAAGAACAATATGACTTGTAAAACCGGGTGTTGGTGAAAAAATCCGGATGGTCGGCGCAACAAGATGAGCCGACAAAACCCTAACGGGCAACCTCCATAGTCCTGAGGGGTATCGATCGTAGCCGCATGAGGGTTGAACAAATCTCAAACACGGAGAACAACATACGCAAAACTCATAAACTTATGGCTAACATACAATGTCGCTTTCGGCATCCACTTACTATGGAATGATTAAAATTAGCGATGGAACCCGTTTGATACAATGTTTGATCATTGGCTACAATACAAAGGCGAAAGTCAGTGCGAGCAAAGGCATCGAGGTTAGGCTGGCAGCAGTGTAAGAAAACGGTAACATAATACACAAGACAAGAAAGGCAAAGAACAACGCGGATTGTAAAAAAGCGTGTATCAGGAAGAATGTGAATTATAAGAAGGAGCTCCGGTGGAAGAATTTCACAGTAGTCACCAGGAAAAGAGCCACGGAAACGCTAACGAGCAACCTCCATAGTTTCGAGAGATATCAATAATAGCGGCACAAGAGTAGCATAGAGCTTAAACACAGTCAACAATATAGATACAAAACATATAAAACTTAAGGTTACAATACAGAAATATCGAAAATTAGCAATAACAAGTGTCCTATATAAAGGAACATTATGCTTTTGTAAAATAACAACACTGTGCAGCCAAGATGATGCCCCTTGTGTATTTCGCTGCAGTTATTGCAAGAACATGTAATCGCACCTATATTAAGTAATGCACCTTGGATTTAATATCCATTTGATATGACCAAAGTTATTTTATTACCGCCTCTGGTAGCTATCAATTTACTCTATACTCAACATTACGAAATTAATGATAATTATGAATTCGGTATAGTCAAAATTAGGAGTTTCATACATAAAACGAACGAATTTGATTTCATACTTCTCCAAATATATACAACTTAAGTCTACAAATTTGATTTCATATATAGAAATATTTAATAAGCCCTGGATTTTATAGAGCATCGTGTTGTATACGGGTTCTAATGTAGATCAATACACACATGATAGCCACATGAATTTCAAACACTGACAACAATATACGCTGAAATTTAAAAAACTTAAGCCTACCTTACAGTCTTGATTCCGGCACCTGCCGATATATTTTGCATCTTTTCGACTCGCTGCTGTAGTCGGCGTCTTGGTTTCTATTAGTGTCATTCAACATGTGCTTATAAGTACTGATTTACTTGTTCATATCCAATTCAATTTTCATTAAGACTAAGAGGAAGTACATATTTTTACCATCTGGCCTTTTCCATCGGCAATGTGTGAATTCACAATATTGCATATATAGAGTGGTGGCTTTGGTTGATCTTGAGCACAGAATTTTTTCTCACATGATCTTCGATATAACATGTAATTTGACTATTAATATTAATTTTTTGCATACAATCTACACACATCTTTAATTAATTATACACTTTCGTGAACAACTGTGAAATTATGTAGCACACTTAATTTACGTTTCTATAATGATGGCCACTGGAATTTACCGCTTAGAAAACAATTGACCTAAATATATTTAACTTAAGGCGACCCTACAGTTTTGCTTTCGACACCTGCGCCAGTGGCGCAACGGGTCATCTAGTATATTGAAATCGCCGGTGAAGGGAGCGTCAGGGGGCACGAAGCGTCCATAATCCACACCTGTCGTAGCTGCACTAGCCACATGTTTCTTCACAGCAATCATCTATCTTTCAAAAAAAAAAAGTGGAGTTCACTCTTCTCCCTGTAATGTACTCGGCAATACAAGCAAGGCAGTGCACTGGGCACGCGGACACTTTTTCTTTCTTTAATGTACTTTCTCTTTAAATATAAGATGTTTTATAATTTGTCCATATTCACATGTACACAAATGTATTTAAAAATCATTTAGTGTGCATCTAAACAATACGTGTAACATTTAAAATATATTATATTTAAAACGGAAGGGGTACTCGGCAACACACGCAAGGCGGTGCACTGGACACGCGGACACTTTTTTCCCTTTGTATAACAACTACTCCAGTTTTCATTGTATTTGCACGCCGAGACACAGATCACCATTTTCTCTAACGTCCTACCCGAGTAATTTCTGCTCCGATCCCCGGAATTTATTGTCTTGTTTCAATTTTGCAAGCAGCGGAACAGGAGAATGTCAGATTTAAAAATGTATTATTTCTAGAGAGTGGACAAATGAAGGCCAAGCTCAACAGAGGCCTTTATTTTGAAAAATTCAAAATCATATTTAAAGTTTCACAAAAACTGAAAAAAGTCCTAGATGCAAGCAATTTTGTATTCTATCAGTGTGTAAAATATTAACAAGAACTATCTTGTATCTTGGGCTGCACAAAAATGACAAAAATCTGATATTTGAATGTAGTGAACATTGCAATATTTCAGCTCTTACAATTTGTCAGATTTTGTTATTTTTTTGTGTAGCTCAGAATATGAAATATTGTGATTTGAGATTTTGCACGTTGATAGATACAACATTGTCTACCGTCGGGATTTTGTTTCTTTTGGATTCTGTAAACTTCAGAATATGATGTTTGGATTGTCAAGAGGTCCATCAAGCTCGGCCTTCGTTTCTAGTTTCCTATTATCTCCATCCATATACAAAAGGCCGGTAAAAGTATGCAGAACCAAATGGCTCATTTCTCTTCCCATCTTTCTCTCTCTCTCTCTCTCCAACGTCTCATTCAAAGTCGACTCCCGTTCACCCGCTGCCACTTGGAGTGAGGTCGTGTGGAGCGGCTGGCTTGTACAATGTAGTACCCATGGGTCCGAGGGAGCCAGATCTACGCTAGATCTGGTGCTGCCTGGTAGTTGTGTTCTTCGTAAGTGAGCTCCAGTGGTCGGAGTGGGAGGCGAACGTTATAAGCAGCTGCATCATGGACTTCGGGAATAAGGAGTTTTCTCTCGATTTCTTCGGCTGGCGATGCAGGGAGTTTCGGCGAAGTGCCGACAAGAGGATGGGAAGATCGACTCCGGTGGATGGCGAGCAAAGGAAGACGCATGGATCTACTCTAGGGAGCTCACACACGGTGGTCTAGTCGACCATCGATCTTGTTAGCCGGCGTGCGGCTACTCCCGGCGCCGAAATCTCAACGTTCTTTGTTCAACTCCACATAGGAGGCCCTACAGAGACTCCTCGTAGGCGTTCCATGTCTTCCTTTCCCAAGTGGTAGGTTCCCGGGTTAAGAATATATATATATTTATATTTATATTTATAGACACACACATACACACAGACCCACACACGGACACACCCACCCATGCACACACACAGACCTCTTCGAAATCGGACTGTAACTTTAGCCATGCATTTGACTAATAAAATATGAGTTATATACCATGAAACTTGTCTAAATGTCGTGACATAAATTTCAATATATGCTTAAATTTCGAGGATTACCTGAGGGAGTAGCTAACATTGCATAAAGCCCACATACCTTGGCTGTCCACTTGGCAACAATTGTGTTTTGTGTTAAAGATTCTCTTTCCTCTTTTAAGACATGGAAACTGTGTGGTTTTGGTTCCGGAGTTCCCTTTGACTTCTTCTTTTGGATATCTGAAGCTTTTAGTCACCACCATCTAACTAACCCACCTTTACATTGCAACTAATAAGTGGATAGAAATGGATTTATTCGGTATCCTATATGTCAGCATGAGCGAACAAGCACCTCAGAAAGCATAAATCCACCAACTACAGAGCCAAGCATAAGGGCACGTTGATTGATGTGACCCTTTCCCGCACACGGTGTCACGATTCCGTATGACTGCCAGGCTTCCTGTTGCTGCGAGTTGCAACGCATTAGGTCATGTGTCAATTGTTCGGAATGCATTGCTTAGCTACCTAAGCTTGTAATGGTCTTGTTCAGGTTCTCCGGCCACTTGGTTTCATCCCAGCGACTAGTCGATCGAGAGGCATATATAGCTTTCTGGGCGTTTATTCACTCTCAAGCAAAGTTCAATCCTTTAGTTGAAAATCATAATCACGAGTCAGAGATATTGTCTCTGTCTGACTATATTGGGCAGCTTAATGTGTAGGTATAAACCTCGCCAATTAGCTATTTGCATTTCTAATTGGTGATAAAATCAGGAGTGAGTTACGCGCAAAAAAAAAGAACATCAAGATTCAGGAGTAACTTCAGTCTCGAAAAATAAATCAGCAGTGAGTTTTCATCAAAATATTTTTTTTAAGCTCAGACAGTAGGGGGTAAAACCCTACTGTTCCATTTTCGATTTTCTATTACCCATGCCAAACTGGCCAATATTTACATTATTACAATCATCAAAATAGTTTTGAAAGGCTATTTCCATCTATCAATATTAACCAAGATATTAAAAGTACTCCCTCCAATTTTATTTACTTTGCGTTATGTGTTTAGTTAAAGTCAAACTTTATTTAGTTTGACCAAATATTTGGGAAAAAATATCAACATCTACAAATCTAAAACTTATAGTACTGGAATCATTATGAAGTATAGTTCCATATTATATGCATTTGTTAATAAGGATGTCGACATTTTTTTCCTAATTTCTTGGTCAAACTTGACAAAGTTTTTTCTTTTGACTAGCTAAATGCCCGTGCGATGCTACAGGGTGGTTTTTATTTTATATTTTAGCCTCGTCAAGAATTTGTTTTCGAAAGGAAAAAATTGACGGTGGTTATCATCCCACTGTCAAGAAATGGTATTCTTTCTGAACGTTAGTCATACGCAGTTTCCACATGGCACAATAAGTAGCATTTGCGGTTTTTATGTGGGTAAAAACACTTGGCCCAGTTTCTATATGTGTCGTGTTCAGTATAACTGAACCCCATCAGTTTCAGTTCTTCGGTGTTTTACGAGTCTTGGGTTTCTAAAAATATCAACTGGTCGATTCCTTCTTTTTACAGGAGACTGGTAGGTTTCGATAAGAAGCAAGAACAAAAAAAATCCCACTACCGAATGATTCGGATCAGTTTTAACCGACCAGAGCCAATACACAGTGACTTTACGATGGCACAAAAAAATTGAAGGAAAAAATAATCACCTTCGTTATGTTGCAGTAAAAAACTGACAATGAATATGCAATTTTGAGTGCCAGCAACCATAAGATTATTCGCAAGAATCAGCTCATCAGAATGGAAGAATCCAATTCCAAATTGTCATTAGTGTATTTACAAATTGTGGACACTGCATGATTTACTACCCACACATATGAACCGACAAACTTTTGAGAAAAAATACAGTCGTCCCAAAGCATGTAAGGAATGATCTGTCACCACTAAATTAGATCCCATCTTCGTCACATTGGTCATCTTCAACATCAGGCTCCAGCTCGTCCAGAAAATAACACATAATCAACATCACAAAACGAGTGCGAGAAAACATGAAATCAGTCTAACAAAGCTACCAACTGAAATGAACTGGATTCAACAGACCGTTCAAACTGGAATTGAACATATCTATGTTGAAATGTTAGGCTTTTAGCTACACAACAATTCGCTTTTAAAATCCAGCACCGGCTACTGCATCTCCCTTCTCTGTGGAACAATTCACCGATAGATGGATAACTAATACTTATCTTATTTACATGGTCCTGATCATAAAAGGGGCATTTCATTTTTCAACTTCTCATATTCTATTGTTTCAGGAAGAAAATCTTCAAGCTGCCTACCTGTATCACTGTATGGAGTACACTTTGAGGCATGTTGCTTTCTGGGGTATGGTTTATTTTTCTTCATCTGTACTGTTATCAAATTTGAATTCTTAATAATTGTTGCTTCATAAAAAAGATAAATACCATTGTCTAATGTGTACTGTATGCATTGCAGAAACTCGTCACTTGCTCCATTTGAATCTGTCATTAAGTTTGGATTAACGAACGCTTAGAGACATCTTTCAGAATAAGAAAGACTGAACAGTACTACTAATACCGTTTAGACCATTTGCTTCCTGGTTCCACTCCAGAAAAGCCTACAGGAAGTTTCGGAAAGCATACATATTGCATACAGTAAGAAAACCTGGAAAAGTAAAGTATGCACTACTATAATGTATCATTGATGCAAAAAAGGGAAGGTAACCGAACCTCCAGCAGTTTCAGCATCTGCTCGGGCTGAAGATCAGTCAGCACACGCACGCAGAGTTCAGGTGGAGAGACACGCCTCCTCATGATCTTACACCCACAATCCCGCCGTCTTCCCCCCGGCCCACAGCAATTGATCCACAAGCACCAATAGCAACCGACAAGGCAAAGTCGTTAGGATATACGACGCCTTCCGAGAGCATATCATCAAACAACTGCAGCACGTCCTCCAGCATCCCAGCTCTGATGTGTAACTGCATCATGGAGCATATCTACCACGTTCTTGCACTGGAGATCATGGAAAACCGGCTTCGCAATGTCGAGCTCGCCGTTTCTCGAGTAGAAGACGATCAATGCACTCGACGCGTAGACACTTGTTGACGGCGAGCCCATGGTCTTGATCATGTAGCCATGTATCTGCTCGCCCAGAACCAGCGGGCAACACGCCGCAAGGATGCTGGCCACAGTGTGCTCGTTCGGCTCCACTCCACGCATCAGCATCTGGGCAAGCGCCTCCGCATCAGCATCCCAAACGAGCGAGGTGTACTTGACGACATCCGGCGACCGCGTGCAGGGAGCCGCACCGCGAATAGAGCTCGACCAAGCAGCTCCCCAGCCACGCGTCCCCGGAGAACCCGGACCTCACCGCGAGCGAGTGCACGTGCTCCCCGGCGCCGAGCGTGCCCGTGGCCGCGCACGCCTCCAGCGCCACATTGCACGCGAAGTCGTTCGGCGCCACGCCCGACGCCACCATGTCCGCGAACTTGTCCAGCCCTTCCACGGGGCGCCCGCCACGCGTGAGCCCGGACACGGCCAAGGTCCACGCGACCACGTTCTTGCGCGGCGTTCGGTCGAACAGGTCCAGGGCGTCTGCCAGCTTGCCGGCCTTCATGAGTCTGTCCAGCCGCTTGGAGTCGCGACCTCCGGCGGCTCGCGACGGCTGACGCGCGGCGTACGTCCATGGCTTGGCGGCGTCGGGATGATCTTGGCGTGGAGCGCTCCCATTAGAGTTTCGAGTCTTTCCCCTGAACCGCCCCTATCCTCCGCGACCACCACTGCTGCCACGAGAAAGGGAGGGCGTCAAGAGGGGAGGATGGAGCTGTGGCGGCCGGCGGGAAGACGGCGTGGAGATGTTGCGAATTCTGGGGAGGTGACACCACCCCGTTTGTACCTGGCCACGTTTGTACCAGGCGAGGAAAGATTGGATCCGTTTCTATTTGTTATCTGCTAATTTAATACTGATTGATAACTACCGTCTGAGTATTTAATGCTGATTGATAACTACCGTGTGGGATATATGAGAAAGTTGGACGAAAGATTTTTGGCACAGTGCTGGTGTTGGCAGGCTAAGGAATCAAATTTGCTTTTTAGATAGGAGAGAAACAGGGGCAAGAGTTTTGCCCCAATCTATTAATTAAGAAGAAGTTTACAATAAAGTAAAAGAACTATTATATCCGGTCGTTATTCTCCCGGTATTATTTCTCCCTAGCGTTTCACGCCCGCGGTAACCCACTCTTAATGTTATCGAGTACAATCATTGTTGAGGCATGTTTGTTTCGGAACACACGGTCATTTTGTTCATTCCAAAGTTACCAAGACGTGAGGCCCGCGTGTTCCAAATTCCAAATTACTCCCTCCAGTTTTATTTACATGATCTTGCTTCAGCTCTCTTTTAGTTGTTGCATGGTCAATCTAAACTTTGGAAACACATGATACATGCAAACTCTTTCTTTTATGTGTTGCATGATCTTGACCTGCCCAATTTGAATGCGGCTGCGCACGGCCTAATCGCTCACGTGCGGCTGCGACGGGCCTCACCAAATCGCCCGACCTCAAAGAGGACGGTTGTCCTCTCTCCCTCGGTTCCGCTGTCAGACGTTGCCAAGCAAAATCCCTGCGGCGCAGAGGCGGGACCTAAATTCTGGGGGGCCTAGTTCGACCGATAGAGACACTTTCGTGGCTGTATTTCCGTCCCGGGGTATCGTTTTGGAGCTTCATCGTCTGGATTGTCGGTCATGGCTGCGTTGTTGGGTTTTTCGGCGTTCACGTGATGCCCAATGTGGAGCGGCGTTGTCTTTCTATGTCGGCCGGCAGTACTTGGCGATGTGGTTCTATAGTGTCTCGGCGGCGAACATGTACTATCCGATGAACGCGCTCGGAGCGGTGGTGTTGCTTGGCACTATGGTGGTGCCGATATTTTCGCTCTACACCCAGAAAATGGTCGGCGAAAAATGCAGAGGCGACTTCCACAGTGCGCGCAGTAAGCGTTCTCTCAAGATCTGACCGGTGAGCCGGTGATAGTTATGGCCGGGGCAAAATACCCCGTTTGTTTTCTCTGTTGTTGTGCTAATCGATGGTGCGTTGTCATCTTATTTGACGGATTCAGTTAGTATGATCGTTATCATACATTTTTGCCAGTCTTTGTTGAATGAATACAATAAACATGGTGAGGCCAGGATACTCCCCTTTTCGCCAAAAAAATGGCAAAAGCTGAGCCCATAAATCGGATAGGTATGTTCACGTCTTTCATTCCCATAGCTACTAACCCAACGAAGAAGCCATGCATGTAATCATCATGCTGAATGTGTATGGTCATCTGTCCGTTGTGTTCGATCTAGTGTACGCCAGGCCCACGCACAAGCAAATCTGCAAAGTGCCTTGATGATCGTGAGATGCCGCAAGCTAGCGCTGGTTTGGTAGAATGAATGTTCAGTTGTTCACGGCTCGCTATCGGGGTAGTCTTTTGTACATGTACTCCTATCATGCAGTGAAAATATTGTTCGGCAGAGCATGGAGAGTTGGTCTAGCCAGGACGACATCCCTTTGTAGATGTATCATATCACCAGCCAGTTCCAATGGCGAGACATTATATAACTGGCTGGTGAGAGTCTTTTGTACATGTACTCCTATCATGCAGTGAAAATAATTCTACATCGAGACATTATATAATCTTTTTCCGTAACCGTTGGCTTCTTTGGCACTGTAGTGACTAAATCTTGGCTCACTCGAAGGGATCAAAGATATAACTAATTGCGTCAACGAAACTAGCGAGGATGCTAAGAATATATGATTTCATTTACCATTCACAATTTTTTAATGTTTATTTACGCACGCACATACATCTAATAGGGCTTCACGGCATTTTTGCAATATCATTTATTTCTATTAATTTTTGCGTCTCATTAGGTTTTTTGTGTGCCTATGATAATATTGTATCTTTGCGGTCTCTTTTGTCATTGCAAAAAAATCAATTGCATCCCTCCAGTTTATCTTTGGAGCCTAGTATGCTAGATGTCGTGCATGTTCATCCTCGAGAACAAAGCTAAAGAAAAGCTTGAAAAAGTTGACAGCCAAAAGCTTCTCGGCCTTATCGGTTCAACTAATCATGTCCCAATGATGGATAGGACATCTATTTGGTCATACGTCGATAGCTTCTTATCTTACAAGAAGCATGCGGGAATCTTTAAATAGGCCTTGATGATCGTGATGTATGCTGATATGGTGGCACGTTCAGAATCCACATATCAGGGGGTGTACCACTGCCACCTGCCACTGTTTCAGGGGTGGGCACATACATCATTGTATTGTTGAGGGAGTTGAAAATTGCAGCACCCTTTGGATGGACAATGGATCTTATCTAAGATGGCTGTCAGCCCGTGACTTTCCTCTTCTAAGTTAATACAAACCGGATTAGTCAAGTTTTTAGATTTTGCATATCCAGAACCTGCCACTCGGCCTACCAGGCCACCTTCCAGGGATCAGCCACCAGCGACGCTTGGAAACTCATCCGGAAGAACTGGGCGCCGCCGCGCGTCCGATTCTTCCACTGGTTTGCCCACCTCGACCGGTGCTGGACCGTGGATCGCCTCGCTCGCCGTGGCTTGCAACACCCTGCGTGCTGCCCTCTCTGTGACTAGGAGCCCGAGACCATGCACCATCTACTCCTCGCCTGCCCCTTCTCAATGCAAATTTGGCACAAGATCCTTGCATGGTTGAGGATGCCCTGTCAACCACCTGACGGCGATGCATCGCTCAACACCTCGTGGCTTACCGCGAGACAGGCCCCAAGCCTTTGCACAATGGAGTCGCCTCCGCGACACTGTTGGTGCCTTGGATGATCTGGAAGCACAGGCCGCGACACGGCGAATGATTGTGTCTTCGACAGAGGACACCCCCCAATTCCTGCCCTGATGACGAAGATCAAGGAAGAGGCGGCCCTGTGGGCTAGCGCCGGAGCATTGGGCCTGCGTGCTGTCATTCCCCAGACTTGGGATGCACACTGATTTCCCTTTTACGGGACTCTGATCACCTTCTAGGAGGATTGTAACACAAACTCTACCTTTTCAATAAAAAGAAACGCAAAAGTCTTTTGCGTTTTCGCGAAAAAAGAACCTGCCAAAGATCGAGTGCGCCAGAACCTCCTCCTATGGCCCTCATCTCATGATCATCCCCCGGTCGCTGGTTGCTCAAACCCGTCGGGTAGTGTCTGGCTGGTAGAAAGAGTTAAAAACTTAGGTTTCAATATAAATTTTGAATAAGGAAATGCTATAATGATATGGAATGAGCTATGATGTTTGGAACGCGGGCAAGAAGATAGGATGGAAGGAGCGTGGTTGTACCCCCAGCCAATCAGAGTTCAAACCCCAGATTTGACGCTGATGTTTCTCATTTAGTCGGAATATTCCAGGAGGCGACGTTCCTGTCGACAGCGAGGCGTCTGTGGTGACTTCGTCAATCTCAAGACCTGGACCACCAGCTCAGTCTCTCGGAGTTGCTCACAGGGGTACGGTGTGCATGCGTTCATAGGGGTGAGTGTATGCGCGTGTATGTGAGCGTATGCATTGTACTGTGTTTCGCAAAAACAAAAAAACAAAAATCCACCAACACATAAAATACGGATGAGTTGTGCAAGAATAAGCTAACCTGAAGTTCACCTTTCATGATTACAGTTATATGGTCGGTTTGGCTGTGTAGAAATGACAATGTTTTCAATTATAAAAAGGTCTCTCGTTTGCAGGTACTCTACCGATGCACAAGTATTCTTCGTTCGTGATTCACATTACAACGGCCGGGGTTTCGAGGCCTCTTTACGGAGGCTTATGCATGACTGGAAGAAGTGGCGAGGAATATTTTTATCCAACATGGATGCTCGCTTGATCGTCGGATTAGTCCTCCGTAGGCTTTGACGTTTTACCACTCTATGATTGTAATCCGTTGAGTGCTAACTTTTATTTGTTTTTTGGATCTTTGGATTGCGGCTGTGTGCATATTTGTTATGCAGAGGCCGGGTGTAATGCTTAAACCTTTTAAGTAATAAAGCCATTTATCAAAAAAAAAATACCAACATAATGAATAAAAAAGTTTGTGGAGAATATATGAAGATGCAGAATTTATTCCAGCTTCTAAACTACGAATTTAGCTACTATATATTCAGGTACATTAACCGTTACTATATTCGTTGCACTCTAAACTCTTTGTAATTAATGAATGTGGCAACCCATTTGCCTAGTTTCAAAAACAAAATCTTTACTTATATAGTAAATAAATAACATAGTTTAGATTATGTCGAACCTCCTTATTCTCTAGACATGTGGCATATATATGCGTTGAAAGAAGTAAATTCATAATTACGATTTAGGTTCTCCCAAAAACAATTTCCTCAAATTTCCATACATTGGTAAAACATAAATTAGAAACAAAATCTCCACATTTATATTTATATGCATACCCAAATGAGAATGTCAGTTCGGATAATAAGAATGTCAGTTTGGATACCCAAATGAGAATGTCAGTTTGGATAATGAGAATGTCAGTTTGGATACCCAAATGAGAATGTCAGTTTACCAATTTATATTTATATGCATACCCAAATGAGAATGTCAGTTTGGATTGCATAGTGAAAGTACATGAAACATTAGACGGCAACTGATCGTTCATTCCCAAGTGATGTAGGAACACCAGGAGAATGAAAAGAATTTCACTGTTGGCCAATTCACATTCCAATATACATAAGAATGCGTTTAAAATATGCACTACCTATGTATATCAGTTCACGGCCCTGTAAAAAAATACCTATGTCTATTTCTGCTAATAACATATTTACTACATAATGAAGAATTATTTGGACCTCATTACGAATATGGGAACCTTGCACCGGATTATGCATGGTTATAAGTTCTATTGTTCAACAAACAAGCATCGTCTAAAAAGGTGCTAGAACACACCACATGTATATATATTCAAGAGGGAAAGCTCTTGATTCTTGAATGCATTGTCCGCATACCTGCAGGTGCTATTTATTTATTTTTAACCGTGTGGGTTGTTGGTTAGTTCTCTTATTTTTTGTCTCTCTTGGTCATGAGGTACGGCTGGGTGTGGAGTGAGGACGAAGCTAACTACTTCCTCCGTTTTTTAATATAAGATGTTTTACGTGTTGTACACGTTGTCTAAATACGGACTAATATGAGTGAACATACACACTAAATCGTGTCTAGATACATATGGATACATATGAATGTGGTAAATGACTAAAACATCTTATATTTAAAAACGGAGGGAGTAGTATATAGGAAATCTTTTCTTGCAAGATGGGTCCAAATAATGGGCTGATTGCTTTTTGCTACTGGTTAGCAGAAGGACAGATTCAGAGCAAGCCCATAGTGGATTGAAGACAAACACAAGCCCGGAACACAAAGAAGAGATGGATTGGTGCGACAAGGCGCAACGAGACCAGAAGAGACCGACCGTCAGCAACGTCGTCTTGAGACTTAGGCATTTTTCAGTCGACTGTGACCTAGACAAATCCTATTTTATACCACAGACATGTGTTAAATATCAAAGGAAAACTTTCTTTGGTGTATTTTGTAGGATCTGTTTTTATTAAATTTTAGATGGTAAACCGAAATATTGTTCATGCAAAGTTTAGGATCCATTTTGTAATTATTTTTTCATCTTAGAATTATTAAGTTCTTCCTTGTATGAATGTTCATTTTAGATTAATTTTAGATACCATGTTTAAGATCACATAATAACTTGCTAACTGTGAGAGAATTGACCACACTTGGGTCTTTCCATTGCATTGATATATATAGTCAAAATACAATCCTAACCATAAATGAGAGATCACACAAATAAGGACTCTCCATGATTTAGTGAATCACGAGGATATGTCACGCTACGTGACATATCTGTCTAACACTCCCCCGCAGTCACAACGGGAGGAGGACGGATGTTGAGACTGGACCGAAAATCCAGAAACAACGGTGATGGTAGACCCTTCGTCAAGATGTCGGCGAACTGTCGAGACGAGGGAACATGAAGCACTCGGATTTGGCCCATGGCAACACGATCGCGAACGAAGTGGAGGTCGATCTCGATGTGTTTGGTGCGCTGGTGCTGAACGGGGTTCGTAGACATGTAGACGGCGCTGACATTTTCGCAGAACACGACCGTAGCAGGAGGAGTGGGTCGATGAAGCTCGTGGAGGAGTTGACGGATCCAACTAGCCTCGGCAACGGCGTTAGCCATAGCACGGTACTCAGCCTCGGCGCTGGAACGAGAGACCGTGTGTTGCCGCTTTGAAGACCATGAGACAAGGTTGTCACCGAGGTAGACGCAGAAGCCCGACGTAGAGCGCCGAGTGTCGGGGCAGCCAGCCCAGTCGGCGTCGGTGTAGGTCACCATGGAGTCCGGCGAAGACGAGTGAAGCTGAAGTCCATGAGAGATCGTGCCCTGGACATAGCGCAGGATGCGCTTGATGGCAGCCAGGTGCTGCTCGCGAGGGTCGTGCATGTGAAGACACACCTGCTAGACGGCGTACGCGATGTCAGGGCGCGTGAAGGTGAGGTACTGCAGAGCCCCGGCGAGGCTCCGATACTCAGTAGGGTCGGAGACGAGAGCACCGGCGGTGGTGGCGAGCTTCGGAGACGTGTCAACCGGCGTCGACGCGGGCTTGCATGCAGTCATGCCGGCTTTGTCCAGAATCTCCGCGGCGTACTTGGCTTGCGAGAGGTGCATGCCGGAGGAGTCGCGGGTGACCGCTATGCGAGGAAGTAGTGAAGGCTGCCCATGTCCGTCATGGCGAACTCGGAGCTGAGAGAGGCGGTGATCCGGTTAAGGAGACGCGGCGAGGAGGCGGTGAGGACGATGTCGTCAACGTAGAGCAGAAGATAGGCCGTACCCTCTGCACACTGGAGAACAAACAGTGACGTGTCGGAGCGCGAGCACGTGAAGCCGGTCAATGTGATGAAGGTCGCGAAGCGCTGGTACCATGCGCGAGGGGCCTGCTTGAACCGTAGAGCGAGCGGTTCAGGCGACAGACGTGGTCGGGGCGAGTGGAGTCGATGAAGCCGGTCGGTTGGCGACAGTAGACGACCTCGGCGAGCTTGCTGTGGAGGAAGGCGTTCTTGACGTCAAGCTGACGAGTCTCCCATTTAAGGGAGATGGCGATGGAGAGGATGACGCGGACCGTGGCCGGTTTGACAACCGGACTGAAGGTCTCATCGAAGTCGACGCCTTGCTCCTGAGAGAAACCGCGAAGCACCCAGTGTGCTTTGTAGCGGTCAAGAGAGCCATCGGGCTTGAGCTTGTGGTAGAAGACCCACTTGCCGGAGACGATGTTGGCATTTCGAGGAGGAGGCACGAGATCCCAAGTGTCGTTGCCGAGGAGAGCGCGGTACTCCGCGGTCATAGCATCGAGCCAGTTAGGATCCTTGAGAGCAGCACGTGCGGAAGTCGGAACCGGAGAGTACCTGCTGACAGAAGCATGCAAGTTAAGCCGCTCACGGGGTGGGACGCGGATGCCGGAGGTGCTACGCATGCGATGCACGGGAGGAGGCGGCGGGGGTGGGGGAGGTGGCGGTGAGGGCGCAGGCGGTGGTGAGGGCGCGTGCGGCGAAGGTGGAGGGGAGGGGGTGCGCGCGGGAGGCGCAGCCGGGGGGACGACGAGGGGGGAATCGTCATCATCGAGGAAGTCGTAGGAGGCAGCTGAAGGTTGCTGGGACGAGGCGAAGGGAAAGGTGGACTCGTCGAAAATGACATGGCGTGAGATGATGATGCGGTGGGTAGTGAGGTCCATGCAGCGATAACCCTTGTGATGGGGAGAGTAGCCGAGAAAAATACATGCGCTAGACCGTGGGGCGAGTTTATGAGGCATGGTGGCTGCGGTATTGGGATAGCACAGGGAACCGAAAACGCGAAGGGACGAGTAATCTGGGTGGGTGTTATGAAGAGCGAAGTACGGAGAAGGAGCACTAATGGTTTTGGTGGGAAGGCGATTAAGGACGTGAGTGGCGTGGTGGAGAGCTTCTACCCAAAAGCGAGGGGGCAAACTAGCCTGAAATAGGAGAGAACGAACAATATCGTTGACGGTGCGGATAATGCGCTCGGCTTTACGTTTTGTTGGGAGGTGTATGGGCAGGAGAAGCGAATGTGTATACCGTGCGCGGCGGCGAGAGAGTGGAGTTTGGCGTTGTCGAACTCACGACCGTTGTCCATCTGTATAGATGCAAGAGGTAGGTTAAACTGGGTTTGGGCAAAAGCGCGAAACGAGGCGAGCGAGGCGTAAGCATCAGATTTTTGGCGTAGAGGGACGGTCCAAAGAAAATGGGTAAAATCATCGAGAATGACTAAGAAATATTTATTACCAGAATTACTTAAAATTGGGGACGTCCAAAGATCACAGTGAATTAACTCAAAAGGGCGAGTAGTTCTAGTGGTGGAAGAGGAAAAAGGCAAACGTACATGGCGTCCAAGCTGACAAGCATGACAAAGAGTACTATGGTTTTTATTGCAAGGTAAAGAAATATGCTGCCAAAGACGACGATAAGCGTCATGGCCGGGGTGACCCAAACGACGGTGCCAAATATCATGAGGGGTGATGGTGGTGGTGAGAGCACGAGGCGCTGGTGGCTGAAACGAATAAAGCTCCCCCGTTATATTGCACCGAAGAAGCTCACGCCGGGTAATGAGGTCGTTCACAGAAAAGCCAAAAGGGTCAAAATTGACATAACAGTTGTTATCGGTAGTAAATTGACGGACAGAGACAAGATTTTTAATTATGCGAGGAGTAACTAGAATATTACGAAGACTAGTTGAATGCCCGTGCGTTGCTACGGTTATCAATTTATCAATATTTTTCTCGACATGCATGTGTAACATAATAATGCACTTGAAAATCACATTTTTCATAAACATGGCTGCATTTGTTTGAAATAATCAACACAAGCTATAATTCGACGATGTATGCATAAGGGGGTCATCTTTGAAGGCCAAACAGGGGGAATGGTTGGCATTTGTCTCTCTTAGATTTGGCTACCACATTCGGGGTGTAATAAAGATTTAGCGCTAGGTCACAATTTCCGTTAAGATAACTTCACCACCAGATAGTTGAAATGTCATCCAACAATCATTTGGGCTATGGCTAGAGATCTAGTGGCTTGCATACATTGACTGATATAAACATCTATTTTCTTTAGTGTAAGTTCGAGATCAGAGAGCATGTAATCGTCCATGTAATAGGTCGGGAAACATACCACACACATTGAGTTGACAAACATTTTCGATGAACCTCAACATGCTCTATAATAAATGCCATACATGTTCAAAACTATATGCTCTTCCCAAATTATGGTAGTTAACTAAAAGTTGTCTCATTGAAACAACTATAGCCTGAAAACCTGTAAAACAAAAAATGGTATTCCATGTCCATGCACCACTAAAGCTCAATATACCACAAGCTACACAACTAAGCCCAACAAACCATAAGGTTAAACGGCTTACTCTGCCAGATTCTAGTTTAAGCATGATAAAATTCACAAGTAACCTGAAGTTAACAGCATTTCTGGGTAAATATCCCTAATTTATCGGCCTACGACGTCTTGTCCTTCTACAGTTTGATGAAGCTTGGATAATCAACCTCTGAAGAAGCTGAACACAAGAGAAACAGACGCAACCTTGTCGTCTATTGATAGAAGACTGACTTGAGAAAAACCTACTGTGAGGGAGTGAAGTGAAATTGTCCCGGTGATGATGTCGTGTACTGTGGTGCCATCCTTCAGCTCGATGGTGTCATCTCGTTCTTCAGCTTCATCAAGAAGCTGTGACCAAACACGAAAGCCACACCATAAAGATCAGTGAGGAGTGGCAGATCGAAACCAACCAGAGAATATAGATGAGGGGGAGACATAGCGCATTACCGGACGAGCTTCGTCTTGGCGGTGGCTCGGAGGAGGCCAGGTTGCTGCCGCCCAACAGTGGTCTGTGGTCACGGAGGCGCCACGGCTTGGAGGAGGCAGAGGGGCCAGGTTGTGCAACTTATGCTACGACAACTTATCTACCTGCCTAGATCTCACTCCCATCCATGTCTACAGCTTATGCTATTGCATTAGCGAGAAAATAAGAAAATAGTTGTGCAATTTGGATGTATTAGCAGTGTCGTACTACATCTACATGCATGTATATTGGACCAATAGCATCCTATGAAAACATGTTCACACTATCTACCTGCTTACTATTCAGCTTTCTGACATTTCTCTACTAATCGATTGGCTCTCACATTTGAAGTAAAGATTTTCCTTGGAGAAAGATTAACAGAGGTACACAATTAAGAATAGTTGTTGTTATTATAGCAGTATAATTCTGACAATCCAAAGCTCCATAGCAAGATTAGCACCTTGATTCTTGTTTCCCACCATCAAGAAGTTCCAACCTTTCTTGAACATAGCTACCAAATAATACAGAAAAATGCTATGAAAATATGGTACACAACAATCAAATAAGTTGCCAGCCGAAAATAATTCAGCTCACTGTGTATGAACATCAAGTGCACACCAACAAGTAGGAGATTTGCCATGCATCAAGTGAAAGAGCACTACCTTTTCTTTGCCTATTTTATTAGATCATCACTCGCCTTCCTTCTTTAGACTGGCGGAGGTAAGCAACCTTTTTCTCCAGTACTATGAGTTTGAGTTCATGCGAGCAAATTCTTCTACAATTATTGCAATCCTACCTAGTTCAGCCATTTGCATTGTTGCAGATATTCATGTCAATCCCCAGCCGCTCGGGCTTAATGTGAGATCTAAGAAAGTCCAAAATTCCAAACCCAGGCACGATTGATAAGAACAAAAAGAAGGCGATCTGCAAAGACAAGACACAGGCTCAGAATGCGCTGCAAGAAGCTGGAGTGCCAACTCAAGCGACAGCCCCGAGACCGCCGCTATGAACCACAAAGCCAGGGAGAGGAGTCGGGACAGGGACGAACTCCATATTTGTTGTACGCATACACGTTATTTATCAGTACTACTAACTTCATCTTGCAAGTCCACTTGATGTCTCCTATCTAATGTGGACCAGGAAAACAATAGGAAAAAGAAATGCATTAGAGAATGAATTATTTTCTCATTGGTTCAGTTGGGATAGTTGCATCCTATATATGCTAATCAAAGTAAAAAAGAAAGATCACATAACATGATGAATGATCCTTGCCACAAATCCTCTACCATCTCAATATTTGGCATCTCATCTTGACATATTACTGTGTCCAAGGCTGAAACAAAATTCACGCAATTATAGTCATGACGTAGTATCCCAAATAATTGCTGCTCTTTTAACCAAATTGTGGATTTTATCTTGTCATCTCAGTGCATGCAAGAGCTTCAACTTCATGTGTGCGCTTATAGTAAATATATTCTATCCAGAGTTCTGCCCGGCAGAGTACCATGGTAATCACATTAATCAAGTTCGATGTAGAATGCATCTAAAAAGATGATTGCTAATCATACTGGTAAATGATCTGGACTGAACTGACCTCTTGTACAAGAATAAATTAGGCCGTGCTGCCTTGTAGATTCCATCATATAGCTCTAAATTGGTGTTGCCGATGTGGTTGGGCGTTTCATCAAACAGCTGAAAGATATAGCGATTAAGTAGGGAAACTGCAAATCGCACTACAGAGCACATCATCTCTCTGTGCTACCTGAAATCAGAATCCGAAGCTGGGGGTGGACGCGATGGGGAGGCGCTCACCGGGCCTGATCTGGAGGCGGTTGAGCCCCGTTGCGGTCGAACCTTGGGATGCCTCGTGGGCGCGGCGCTGCTCGCCGGGGATCAGGACTCGATGGAGTGGTGTCTGTCGGCGGCGCCCCCGCCTGCCGCGCGCACCTTTATGTAGGCCTCCCCGCTGAGCACCTCACACTACATGGCCGGGAAGTTGATGACGGACACCGTCAGGACCAGTCCATGTCGAACACCACGCCGTGCAGCGCTTTGGTCGTCCCCGTTAGCCCCCAGTGAGCTCCGCCGCCTAACCTACCCTCGGCTGCTCGCTGTGGGGCGACCGGCAGGCGCGTAGTCCCGCACAGATCCCTGGTCTGTGAGGTGAAGAGGGGAAGGGTAGGAGAGGCACATGGCCGTCCGAGGACGGCCGGCGGTGGAGTGACAGGGGTGGCCGGCAAGGTGGGTGGCGGAGGCGGCAGAGGTGCGATTGGGATCACGATTGGGAGAGGGTTTCCCCTTTTCGCACGGTGGATTTTTGTTGCGGGGGCGTCCGACGGTAGAGATTCGTTACACGTAGAGAACCGCGTCGCTGTGGGCTGGACGAAGATCGAGCGAGCCGTGGTCCGCTTGATGTATGAAGTACCAACTCCCATTTAATAGTAAAGATGAAGAGAACGATCAGAAAAAGAAGAAGGAAGGGCGGCATGTCCGGATGCGGAGACGGAAACAGAGGAGCCTGATACGTCTCCAACGTATTTATAATTTTTTATGTTCCATGCTTATATTATATCAACTAGCAAAATGCCCGTGCGTTGCTACGGGCTGATGAGAAAATGATTCATACATCTATAGAAGTGTAAGATAAAAAGTGGCTATACAGATCGGTAAAGAGAAATCAACAATGCAAGTATGACCTAGTATCATGGTATGCAAATTTAAGTGGCAACCAAATTTAAAATCATGGTCGGAGTGAAAATACTACCAAATTGCAGTTCAGTATTCAGGATTCATGATCCGCTATATGCATGTTAAATGGTCAATCTGCATGAGACCCTGAATTGAGTTTATCTGATAGTAACATACAAGAAGAGGCTGGTTAGAGATGAAAATTGTTTAGTGGAACAATGCACAAAAGACCATCAGGTCAGGACACAATTGCTGAGACATGTTTCTATAATTCTATTTCATCCTAGATTCCCCTCTCTGAAAACCACGAATAATACACACATACGTGTGGTTGAAGGGGCCATATCAGAGTAGCCAAAAACACTCGGGAAATCAACGCACGACCAATGGCAGTTCGTCCTCATGAAGAAACGTGAGGAGATGAGATATCTCCGACTTTGATGGAAATTCAAGGTAGATGGGTAGGTAGGCAGATAGATGATAGATATCTGATCACAATCTCCACATCTGGCCTTGGCATCTTGTCACATTTTCCTTATGAACTCGGACCAAACCAGCCAGCCAATTCGGTCTGAAACATGCCTCCCGTTTTACTTTGATGGTAGTAATAAGATGCCAAATGAGACGCTGGTCTCTCCTAGTGTTGTTGCCATCAGCATAGGAGTATTTGATCACTAAGTTCATGTCGTGTACAAGATAGCTGCGGCTGCAAAGTTGCAGAATTTACATACTTTTTTTCTTATGGTCTCCTTGTCTGACGTAAAAGTTTCTAGTTTTTTAACTGTCAAAAACGTAATACTGACGAAACATTCTCAGTCTGCTTCTTGAAGATACCCAGATGCAGCCTTCGGAGGATGGCCGGAAATTGAAGAAGGGAAGGACTGAGCCACAGTCGTTGGGTACCAGGACGGCCGGCAGAGGTATGGAGGCTGGCCATCGCCACAAACCAGACGCGGCCGCATGCGGCGCGCTTCGAGGTCGTCGTCGAATCGAGACATCAGATCGAAAGAACCAGGAGCTGAGATCAGAGAAGTTGAAAGGAGCGCCACAACTGGTGAGGACGGAGGAGATGCGGCGACTTGCTCTGGCCGGAGGTCGAAGGGGAGGGGCCGAGTTGATATGAACTCCAAGGCAAGCTTGAGCTGGTTGGGGGCGGAGCAGAGTAGGTACAGGCGTAGCACAGCCGTTGGGACGGCCACCTGGGCAAGACGGGGCTGAGGTATTCGGGGGATGTTTGGCTATGGGAAAGTAAAGATTTGGAAGCGACCTTGGACGCCTCGTCCAGCGTTGATGAGAAATCGAAGAGGAGGTCGAAGGAGAGGAGCGCGTCGGGGATATGCTGCTTGGGCGACGCCACTACGGACCTGCGACCGCGGGTGGTGACCGGAGGCGGAGACGGGACCTCCTCGGCTACGAGGGTGCACAGAGGAGCCCGACGGTTAACCGAGGGCGGCGGCAGCGCACGGGTCCTGCTCCCGCGCGGCGGCGCAAATACATCCCACTGCAACCCAGATCCTGCTCCAGGCTTTCCTTCTCCGTCGGCCGCTGTACTGCACACCGGCAAGCACCGGCGTCAGAGCAGCTGCCCCGCCGGTTCTCCTTCCTGGTTCCTGAAGAACATCTCCAGCATCCGCATGACATAGCTTCCTCCGGGGGTGAATCTGGTCGGCGGCCTCGTTTACCTCGGCGACGGCTCAGGGCGCAGCGCGGAGATCTCGTCGCGACTCGCGCGTGGCTCTGCCCCCTCGGCTTTGAGAGCTCAGGGATTCACGATTAGCTTTTTTCTTCTTCACGGGAATACCGAAGCGGTAAGTCACACTTATCGGTGGCAAAGGGCTTAATTATTTCTTAGATGAGGGGTAAAACTGGAAAGTGAAAAACGCACCAACCATCAACCATCACCTCTAGCTATATTATAAACGCCCGTGCGTTGCTACGGGCTCTCAAACTCAGCATAATTGTCTGTTATGGTGCTTTGTAATTACCCACCCGACTTTGTAGTTTCCAATAGTAAATGGTATGTTTACATAAGGTGTAGCAAAACATATATCGAAATGAAATTTAACGTAGTACACATAAGAAATGTGATGGAATTAATTCCCCCGGTTAAAGAAACATACTTGAATATTTTCAGTCATAAATGCGAAGCATGTATAATATTCCTAAAATCAATCTATGACAGTCATTGTAACCCTAGAAAATTTAGATACAAAATAATACTTTGTTGTCTCTTTTGATTGTACATGTATTATTATTGATAGCAAAGTGCCCGTGTCGTTGCAACGGGTCAGTGGCATGTCGTTGCAACAGGTCAATTTTTTAGACTCAGTGGCATGCCGTTGCGTCGTAGTGGGACTTTATTTTGTCTCTCCCAATGACATTATTCCTACATCGACCAACCTATTCAATACATGTGGGGCGCAACGTCAAAATTCTTTTCACGGCCCCCAGTAGACACGAAAGTGTTCGTGTGTTGCAATGGGTTAGAAAAGATCATGGTTTATTATAGTTATCGGTGCGACCTAATTTTTCCCCAAATTTGATCGTCAACCTTTTTGTTGTTTTGGGAAAAAAGGAACCCAAAAATATTTTCTTAACCAGACTATTTTTTTATTTTTTATTTTTAATCATACCAAGATTTTGGAAGTTTTTTGCATTGTTTAAATGCCATTTTAAATCTCTACTACTATTATAGGAAAATACGCCCGTGCGTTGCTACGGTAGCGCTCTGTTTTCATGGAGATGGTGAACAAAGCAGGGTAAAAAAAATACTTAGTATAAATGACATAAGGCACAACACAAAAAACACCCACGCGTACTTGTGTCCACGCACGCACAGCACACCATCCACACACAGGACACAATGTAAGCACGACGAGATTGATAGACAGATAGGTGTCAATGGCCAATTTCCTCTTGAAAATATTTACAATCCACTGGTTTTTAGTTGTGTCCAAGATCAACACGAGATCGGCGGAGTGGCCTGATCTTGGGCCGGCGACCGAGAAGAAATTGGGGATTTCTTATCCCTTGGGACCTTTACAGTTCAGCCTTTGTATATGGACTGCGGGTTAATTATAGAAAAAGGAACGGACTAAACTGCAAAACGACCAAAATGCCCGTGCGTTGCAACGGGCGATGAATTTTTCGCAATATAACACTACGAAATGAATGACCAAGCGTCTGTGTGCTGCTACCGAACAATAGTATAAAGAACATAGCATCCCACTACTATATCTAATGATAACATAGTGACAATATCCTATCCAATTGTTTCATAAAGTACAGGCGAACCCTGAATCACAAGTCGAGTGCAAATAAATTTTGATCATGTAAGCAACTCTAAATTTGTGTGAATGAAGAGCTAATGTCACATATAAATTCTGAACATGGGCATCTTTGTTGAACAAAAAATAAATACTCCATGGACCTGTCGAACACCAAGATACACGGAGAAATATATGGGTATGCTAGAAAATGGTTCCTCTGAAGAACAGGTGACTTAGGAGTATAGCCGCGGCTGCTTGTGGTCAGGTAGTAGAACCAGCACAACAACACACCCAAAGAATATCAAGAATGATACATATATCATGGCATACATGTTTTTTTTGCAAGTTGGTCGAACGGTAAACTTGACAATTGTTCTGGTGAAAGCACAACGCACCCTTCCACAAAAATTGACAATTCGGAAACTTGACAATTTCAAACACCTACCGTGCGTTGGCTCACATCAGGATCACGTCCGCGATAAAGTCGTTATTGGGAGTTCCAAATTATGCTGCTTCTAGGCACACACATGGTGGATTAGTGGTCATCTAGCCTTAATCTTCATGATGACCTCAGCTGCGGTGTCAGGCGATACCAGTTCGTTGAGCCAAAAAAACTACTACAGTATCTCGGGATCATCTAAACTGAAGCAAAGTCGCCACATTAGACTGAACTGAACTTTTACCCGTGAGAGACAGAATGCTAGTGTGGCAACGAGAGCAGAGTCCGGCCGAGGCTAGGAGTCGCAGCGGCAAGCACAGTTGACCGGGAAGGAAAAAAGGCTCGCCGTTGCAGCAGGAGGCTTTCGGCTGCCGGCCCTGGGGAAGAAGGTGGGGCGCGGCGTGGACTCGCGGGCTTCAGTGGCTGCAGGTACGGATGGCGTGTTGCTGCTCCCCGTCGTGGACGCGCCGGCGGATGCCGAGCTCCTCATGTGCGTCGTCGCAGTCGGGGACACGCTAAAAAAGGGACCAGATGTCACAGCCGGCAGTCGCCATCGAGTCGAGGAAGCGCCAGTGGAGGCCGAGCTTTTCGTCGAGCTTCGCGTGGCGCCGCTAAGGCTTGCTGCCCCGTGCGCCTCTCTGTTTTTCTTCCCCATCATCTCATAGCCGAGGGATGCAGCGGTGAGCACCGAGGCTAGGGTGGCCGGCCATCATCCGACCGCGCAGAAGGGGATCAATGGATTTTGGATTCGACAAATGTTAGACTATATAGCTTCTGTATAACCGCCGTCCTGGCCGGGCTCCCGCGCCGTCGCCGCCTCCCTGGCCAGGCTCCCGCGCCGCCGCACCCTCCTTGGCTCCTTCCATCCCCACCGGCCGCGCCCTCCTTCTCCCCAGCCGGCCGCCGCGGTACTCCATCTCCTCCCGACCGACGGCTGCCGCGCGCGCCTCCCCTCCCTCTTCGGCCGCCGCGGCACTCCATCTCCTCCCTGACCGGCGGCCGCGGCGCCCCCTCTACTTCCGCCGCCGGACCACCTCCTGTGCCGCCCCACCTACGAGGCCCAGCGCCGCCGCCTCCCTAGACGAGGCCCCGCGCTACCGGCGGCCGCGACTCTCGCCGTCGCGCCTCCCGGTGAGGAATCCTTTCTCGCGGCACCCCGGCGAGCGCTTCCCGGGAGGTAACGCCGTCCCGCGCGCCTCCCTGGCGAGGAAGCCGCCCACACAGCCTCCATGTCCAGCGCATCCATGGTGAGGTGGCAGCACCGGCAAGCCCCTGCCCCAAACGCCGGCGGCCTCTCCTTCCTCCGGCAAGGCACCTCCAACCACTCCAGCCGCCTCTGCTCGCCGCCCCCCTGCTGTGATGCGCGATGCTGCTGCTTGCGTGACATACAAAGCGGCAAACGACGGGGAAAAGAAAGCTCCTCTCGTTTTGTTTGTCACTTGCTGAGTATATTGCATAGACACGAACATATTGGGGTCGGAGTTAAAAAAAGAAACAAAAATACCGAGCTAACAAATACACATAATCTACGTCTTGTCGTCAATGATCAATACTGCCGCACACTGCGTCGACGATGTCCTTTGTTCTGTGTCGTGCTAGTGCTGCTTGGTCATCCTGCCCCTGACAAGCTTAAAACCGTCGGCACCTGTCATCCCGTGGGAGTCAGCACGCGCTTCGCCGCTGGCGATGTGCACGAAGCCGGACGCGTCGGCAGCAGAGGCCACGACGGGGCCGAGCATGAGCACGATGCTCTGAGCCTCACGCGTAGGAGGCGCGGCGGGGCCTCTGTTCTGGTTACCCTCGCCGGTATAAGCCTGCCCGAAGCGCCCCTTGGCACAGCGTCGCGATGACGACGTCCCGATTTGGAAGCAGCAATGCTGCGCGCCGTTGGACTGGGCCGTGCCGAGGCCGGCCAGCCGCTGCTCCAGGAGGAGAGAAGTGTGTGGTGGTGAATCGCACGCTGCCGCAGTTGCAGGACAACGCGCCATTGGTCAAGCCAGTCGGTCTCCATCTCTTGCCCTTCTTGAATTCTTGAGGACGATGCCGCGAATTTGGGATCGGTAGAATAGGGGACTTCGTAGGGACAAAGGGATTTGTTTCTCCGGGCGGCGTCTGTGTGTAAGCGCACAGGCTCGCATCAGAGGTGAGGGACGGGAGATTGGGGTCAGGCAACGGCGGTTGAGGGGCCCCAACTCGAGTTCGTACGCGAGGCCCGACTCGACGTCCTCTGATCTCCTCCCGTGTGATGGTGTGCTCTCATGCGGAGGCTATGTCGATGGAAGTCGCAGGTGAGGGCGGCGGCCAGAAGCGTATGCAGGCTACGCGGGGATGTTCGACCGGTGAGGTCTGGTGCGGGAGTTCCCGTTCTTCCTGCTGGAGGTGAGAGGCTCCGTCGCCGGTGGCCGGAGATCGACCGGGCGGCGGCGGTTCTGTTTGTGAGGCTAGTTCTGAATGTGTGGGGAGAAAATAGAAGCGAAACGGTACGTTCGACGTTTTTTTTTTTTTTGCCTTTCTTAGGCAGTGGCAGACCATGTAATATATTCTAATAGGCAGGGGTAAATCTGGAAACAAAAATGACGTACCAACACCTCCTCAAGCAATATTATATAGTAGAAGATTGCTACATGTTTTATTCACACTTTATAGCATTTTAATGCATTTTCTGGGACTAACCTATTAACAAGATGTCACAGTGCCAGTTCCTGTTTTTTGCTGTTTTTTATTCCAGAAAAGCTGTTCTGGAAATATTCTCGGAATTGGACGAAACAAAAACCCAGTTTCCTATTTTCCCGACACGTACACGGAGTCTAAAAGGGAGAATGAGGAGGGTCATGGGCCATCCTCACCATGTGGTGGCGCCCCCCGCCCCCCCTTGGGCCGCGCCGTGACGTGGTGAGCCCACCTCGGGTGCCTCTGACCATCGTACTTTGGCCTATTTATTCTCTCCGACGCAAAAACCCTAAAACAATCAGTCATATTCCACGAAGAGTTCCGCAGCGCCGCCGCCATCGACGACAAGTTTCGGGGGACAGAAGTCTCTGTTCCGGTACCTTGCCGGGACGGGGAATTGCCCCCGGAGCCATCTCCATCGACTCCACCGCCATCTTCATCGCCGTTGCCGCCTCCCATGATGAGGAGGGAGTAGTTCTCCCCCGAGGCTGAGGGCTCTACCGGTAGCTATGTGGTTTACCTCTCGCATGGTGTGATCTTTATGTGATCATGAGCATTGCTAGTATCGCTGAATTCATATGTAATGTTTATGCTACTCAAGTGATTTTATCTAGTTTCCGGAGTCATTGTGACAACACGGTATCAAGGTGACAGTGTGGGTACTTGTGTGTGACTCTATAAATAATTTAGATATTATCATGGCTTATTCTTTGTGGAATTGTGGTGTTTGTTTACTCGGACTTTGAGGTGTGCTTTTGTAGCCCTACGCATAGTACTCTTGTTTCACCAAGAAGGAGAATAATCCCGAGTAGCACTTACTTGCGTTCAGTTGTGCTAAAATGTTGAGAGATACCACTAGTGAAAGTATGATCCCTATGCCTTATTTCCAAGCATCGAAACACCGTTTGCTCTCATTTTGTCTCATGTTTGCTTGCTGCCATTATTATTTCAGATTGCAATTACCACTTATAATCATCCATATTACTTGCATTTCACTATCTCTTCGCCGAACTAGTGCACCTATACATCTGACAAGTGTATTAGGTTTGTTGGGGACATAAGAGACTTCTTGTATCTTAATTGCAGAGTTGCATGAGAGGGATATCTTTGATCTCTACCTCGCTGAGTTCGATAAACCTTGGGTGATCCACTTAAGGGAAACTTGCTGCTGTTCTACAAACCTCTGCACTTGGAGGCCCAACACTGTCTACAAGAATAGAAGCGTGCGTAGACATCAAGCTATTTTCTGGCGCCGTTGCCGGGGAGGTAAGTGTTGGAAGGTATCTCCTTTAGATTCTGCAATTATTTCTTTTTGTTTCTTGTTTTTATTTTCACTAGTTAGGCTTAATGGAAAACAACAAAAAAATTAGAGATCTTTATGAACTTTATATTGAATTAGGACATGATGCTTTTGAAGAGAAAATTAAAAAATCTACGGAAGTTTGTTTGCATAATAGTGGTAGCAATGTTATTAGCATGAATTCTTTGAACACCATTATTGCTAATGTTATGGAAAAGTCTAACCTTGGGGAAGCTGGTTGTGATGAATATGATATTTTTAGTCCCCCAAGCTTTAAGGAGGAAATTTGCTTTGATAATAATTTGCCTCCAATTTATGATGATTATAATGATTGTGATATTTTCAGTCCACCTACTATTGAGGATATAGTTTATGTTGATTATGATATGTGTGGGGACCCCGGACTAGCCGTCCGAAATACCCGATTATGCTTAACACAACGATCCCGTGATCAGTCTGTCGTTGCACATAATCCGAACTGAATATCAAAGTTTACATCCATACAACACCGAGTTTAAAGTCTTACAAACCTGGCCATACAGGCCTAATTATACATAGGTGCCTTCAAGGGCCAAACCATCTTTATTCAGCGGAAGCTACGGTAGTAGGGCTAAACCAACTCGACAACACCCGACAGGCAGCTGACTTATGAAGTTCTTAGTTCGCATAGACGTCGCCAAACTCCTCTTCAACGCAGGGTTCCTCGAAATCTGGCTAAGACAATAGCCAGGGACGAAACCAATGTGAGTACATTTGATTGTACTCGCAAACTACCCCAACTTGAGGAAGCACTAGCTTTTATTATTTTAAAAACTTTTATTTGAAAAACTCTCAAAAACCTTTTTCGAAAAGGGGAGAGAGAAGAAGTTTATCCTTTAAGAAAACGCCATTTTAACTGTTTTTCCGGAACTCTTCCGGTATCCAACCATAACCTGGTTATGGTTCCAAACCCCTCACCACCTCGTACCAACTCATTGGCACAGGTGGGAAATAACCCTTTCCAAGTCAATTTCCTCAACACAACTCCAGAGTTTGCAAAACTTTGCACATGGCCTTAGTAGTTCTTCCCAACTGTCCGTATCCGAGGACTCGGCTATTCGAATAGTTTTACCCTCTGCAGAGGTAGTACGCTTTTCCCACACCCATCCGGTCACTCATCGTGTCAGCCACGTCCCGCCATACCGGAGGTATGCGAAGTTGAGTTCCCGGCCATAGCCTGTCCTTTGCTCATGCTAGTATAGGACCCTGCCGCTACGACACATTCCATCGACACTCAAACCCTCAGAACTAAGTGTGGGACTCGTAGTTCTGCCCGGCGGACCCAAGGGAGCCCTTCAATCCTCTTCCTCCGACACATCCATACCGGCTTCCGGTAGACAACAATGAAGAGGACCCAGGTCAGGGGGTAGGTCCTCAGACCATCCCCTCATGGAACGAGGTTATCCTCGTTGTCGAGGCTCCAGTACTAGCACAGGCAAATTGTATGACTACGCCCTTGCCCATATGTGGGTAAATGTGGTCGCACAGATTTTTGGCTGGGGATGTAAGTACCAGGACACAATGTGCATTTTTCCTTCCAAAAACAACACCAAACTCTGCTTTACCATCTTCATACCGACCGTTCGGTACTTCAACTTCATTCGAGTACTTTTAAAAGAGTTTTGAATAAACATTTTTTTTTCCATCCTCTAGTTGAAGATAATTACCTTATATATCTACAAGGGTGGCAAAATAGTTTTTCATATCTTTGTAAAAGGTTTTAAAAATCTTTGATACTAGTGAAGACTCATGTGATTAAAATAGAGGTATAGAAGTGCAAGCTCAGTGAAGTAGCTTGCCTTGATCCACAAAGTGGTACTGATCCTGGTCTTCTGGTTCAATAAAACCTCCTTCCTCGATAAATCCGTCAACGGTATCGTCTAAACGTTAAACAATCAAAACAAACAATCACTATACTAGCTCAAGCATCAACACATCATAACAATCACAATGCTGCAAATAGCTACTGTATACATCAAGCAACACAAGGTGGTTTCAAATTGATTGAATTAAATTTTATTTAATTAATTTCAAACTAAGGCAGAAACTAGTTGTACACTAATTAATTCACCATTTAATCTATGTTTGTCACAAAAATTCAAACTAAAATTCTATGGATAGCTACTGGTGTGTAGAAGATCACCCAATTGGTTTGGGATCATTTGGAGTTACAAAACTCCCTACACATCTGTTTTACTTCAGAAGGGTTTTAAACAAGTTTTAGCTACCAAACAAATTTGGTTGCTCCAAAAATTAAATCCTTTTAGGGGTATCTAACCTTGGTTGAGTGTGACCTAACAAAATTGGTTTTAGATCAATTGGATCTACCAATAGTTCACACTAATTGTTTTAGTGCAGAAGGGTGCACTGAAGTTCAACCAAAGGCTAAGGATTTTATACTATTCAATTAATTCTACCAAAATTTGGGGAGCTAAAGGATCCTAATACAAAGCTACCAAAATTGGTTTCAAGTTATTTGGATTTATATAACTCCAGAAACAAATGGTTTAGTGTTTTAAACCTTCTGGAGCATTTTTACTAATACATTTTTATTATTTAATTAAATGGGGTGAGACCACTTTGGTGAGTTTAAGAATTTCATAAGCTTTCCAGAACAGTTGAGTTTGATTTATTTGGATTCCTAGAACTCGAGATTTTGAATTTCTAAACTAGGTCCAGTACTGACTTATTCAGAGAAAAAGAATTTGGAAAATCATCTCCTCTGGATAATGTTTAAAACTATGACATGTGGGGTCGGGTGGTCAGTGACTCAGTGGAAAAATTCCCGCGTGTGGATAATGTTTAAAACGCTGACGGGTGGGTCCCGCTTGTCGGCGTGTAAACAAACGAAGCGGTATGCTACCGTTGGATATAGATCCAACGGCGCACAGTGGCCGCGAACGGCGTCAACCATAAATGGGCGGCGCCGCCGCGCCGGCGACGGTGACGAGCACGGATAGCTCACCTGAGAGCACGGGAGGTGGCGGAGATGATCGGAATCGACGGCGGAGGGAGTGGGGAGCTTCTGGGACAAGTTGCGCGTGCAGGGACGGCTCCAACCGTCGACGGCGTGCTCAGCTCCTCCTCCGCGGCCGTGCGCTAACTCCGGCGAGTCCTCCGCGACGCTGCTGTGCAAGAAACACCGGCAAATCGTGGCGGGTGAGCAAGGGAGTAATGGTGGTGCGGGCAGGGGCCAGAGAGAGAGCAGGGGAAGAGGGGTGCGACCTGGCCGTGGTCGACCTCTTCCTCGACGCGGCAGCGCACTGCCGTGCGTGTGCACGGTGGCTGCAGGGGAAAGCTCGCCTTCCTGGCGATGCTCTGGGTGAGGAGTGTGAGAGGGAGGTGGTGGAGGTGTGTGGAGAAGAGAGGGTGCGGGGGTGGGTTTTTATAGCGGCGCAGACGGTCGGAGTTTCCACGGCTCGGTGGAGGGGAGAGGAAGGTGGTGGCGCTGGGTCCGGCTGAGGGCGCCAGAGGGGTTGCGGGGAGCGAGGGGGTGCTGCAGGAACGGTCAGTGGTCGAGGGGGACAGGGTAACGCGTGGGGCGTCGATGCCGTGCTCGGCCGGCCATGGCGTGCGGCGAGCACGGGTGCGTGCGCTGGGGCCGGCTCGTGCGCGTGCAAGGCAGCAGAGGGGCAGAGGGGTTCGGACGCGACGCGGCGGAGGTGACTGGACCAGAGGGGAGAGGTAGGGCAGCACGAAGGCGTGCAGGGCGTGCCGTGGACCTCGGCGTCGACGCGACGCACGGCGTGCTCTGGCGCGGACGTCGCACACGCCAGAGGGCTCTGCGGCGCTCAGGTCTCGTCGTGCAGAGGCGGAGGGGCTTAGGTGGTGTGGCGGGCACGGCGCGGCGTCGTCTCGGCGTCGCTTCAGCTCTGCCCGCGAGGTGACCCGTGCGGGAGCTTGCCAGGGACGGCAATGGCGTGGCGGCATCGCCTTGCCTCCTCTGGGGTCAACGAGCACGTTTCTTCTCCTTCCCTCGAGTGAGTGAGGTGAGGTGAGTGTGGAGATGCTGCTGGACAGCTCGATTTCTCAAAAACGAGCTCGAATTTGGAAGTTGAATTTCGGCTCAGAGATGAACACAGTGGTGCTCGACATGTGTTCGATCAAATCCCTGAACCAAAACCAAATTTGAAATTTTGAAATTTCTTTTCATAATTTGTTTCCAAATATTTTTCCAGGGTTTGTGCCACCACTGGATGATTTAATTTGGTAGTGTAGTTTGAAGATTTTGATGGTTTTCCAAAGTTAAAGAAACATTTGGAAAATTTGAAAATAGGATTTAGAATAGAATTAAAATAGAGAGAGGAAAAGAATATGAGGGTAGAGTGGAAGTGATCACCATGTCACCCCACTGAAGTTTTGTTTTGAAGATCAAATTTTGATTTTCTTAGAAGATAGAAAAAGTTTGTGTGACTTTTGTCACATTACTTTATGTGGGAAACAATTTGTTGTGCTTCTTTTCTTTGTTTTTTTTTCAAATTTTTATTTTAAGGAAACACCACTCAAGCAAGCAAACACAAGCAAGCACACATAAAGTAACAGAAAATTTTTGTTGGCCCACATTTTTGGCTAATAAAACAGGGTTACAGATTTGGGATGTTACAGATCCTTCCCCCCTTAGAATAAATCTCGTCCCGAGATTTTCTAGGCTTAGGTGCTAAAGAGGTTGGGAAACTCGCTTCAAGATAGTCCTCACGTTCCCAAGTTGCTTCCTCTTCGGAATGATTAGTCCACTGGACTTTGTAAAACTTGATCTTGTTCCTCCGGGTGAGACGAATATCTTCGTCGAGAATTTTGAATGGTCTCTCGCGGTAGGTCAGATCATGGTTCAGGTCGATGGATTGGTGGTCAATGTTCTTGAAAACGTCGGGCTGGTCAGGAACTTCAAGACACTTCCGGAGCAGCGAAATGTGGAAGACGTCATGAAATTCCGATAACTCTGGGGGTAACTCTAGCTGATAGGCTACTTCTCCGCGACGGGCAAGAGTCTTGAAAGGTCCAATATATCTGGGTGCCAACTTTCCTTTGACATGGAAACGTTGCATCCCTTTGAGTGGTGTCACCCGAAGATAGACAAAATCTCCAGGTTGAAAAGTGACGTCACGCCGCTTGGGATCAGCATAACTTTTCTGACGGGATTGGGCTGTTTTGAGACGCTCACGGATAAGTTGGACTTGCTCCTCGGCTTCACGGAGGGTATCTGGTCCAAACACTTTTCCTTCTCCGGTCTCGGACCAGTTCAAGGGTGTACGACACTTCTTTCCGTAAAGTGCTTCAAATGGGGCCATTTGCAGGCTAGACTGATAACTATTGTTATAGGAAAATTCTGCAAATGGAAGGCAATCTTCCCATTTAGAGCCATAGGCTAGGACACATGCACGAAGCATATCTTCCAGAATCTGGTTTACTCGCTCAGTCTGTCCTCCGGTCTGAGGGTGATAGGCTGTGCTGAATGATAAATGGGTTCCGAGGGCTTCATGAAGAGCTTTCCAGAATCGTGAGGTGAACTGCGTGCCTCTGTCAGATACAATCCTCTTAGGCACTCCGTGCAGGCTTACTATTCTGGAGATATACAAGTCTGCTAACTGGTTCCCTCTATAAGTGGTGTTGACCGGAATGAAATGGGCAACCTTGGTCAATCGGTCGACTATGACCCAGATTGAATCATGGCCTCGGTTTGACCTAGGAAGTCCGGTAATGAAATCCATTCCAATTTCATCCCATTTCCACTCGGGGGTCTTAAGGGGTTGGAGCAATCCGGCAGGGCGCTGATGCTCTGCTTTGACTCGCTGACAATTATCACACTTGGCCACGAAGATCCAATTTCCCGCTTCATTCCATGCCACCAAAACTTCTCACGAAGATCTTGGTACATCTTGGTTCCTCCGGGGTGGATCGAGTATGGGGTATTGTGGGCTTCTTTCAGGATTAGACCTTTAAGTTCCTTATCA
The DNA here is from genome assembly GCA_947311845.1 of Poa pratensis. Lineage (NCBI taxonomy): Eukaryota > Viridiplantae > Streptophyta > Magnoliopsida > Poales > Poaceae > Poa > Poa pratensis. Next base: position 48,973,865 of record CAMZMU010000072.1, on the reverse strand, counting down.
TCGGGCACACATAGGCGTCCTTTGAATCTCAGAACTCCTTCAGCATCTATGGCAAAACCAGGTGCTTTATCAAGGGGTACCTTTTTCTTAATACCTTCAATACTCTCATGACCCTTCTGGGCTTCTTTGATTTGGTCCAACAGGGTTGGGGCTAACTCCAGGTTGGCAAGATATCCATAGCTAACCAATTCAAGTCCGAAATCTTCGAACTCCTTAAATAAGGTTGGCTGCTCTGCTTGGATTAGGGTATTCAGGGTGCATGGCTTCCGGCTCAAGGCATCGGCAACTACGTTGGCTTTTCCGGGATGGTAATGAATTCCGACATCATAGTCCTTAATCAATTCCATCCACCTTCTCTGCCTCAGATTCAACTCCTTCTGAGTGAAAATGTACTTCAAGCTTTTGTGATCTGTATAGACCTCGCAGCGATGACCCACAAGATAGGGTCGCCATTTTTTTAAAGCAAAAACCACAGCTGCTAACTCCAGGTCATGGGTTGGGTAATTCCCTTCATGCGGTCGCAACTGTCGAGACAGGTACGACACAACTTTTCCTTCTTGCATCAGAACGCAACCAAGTCCGAGACGTGAAGCATCACAATACACGTCGAAACTCTTGGTGACGTCTGGCATGATTAGGATTGGGGCTGAAGTCAATCTCTTCTTCAGTTCTCGGAAACTATCTTCACACTTCTGGGTCCATTCAAACTTCTTATCCTTCTTCAACAGCTGGGTCATGGGTTTGGCTATACTGGAGAATCCTTCAACGAACTTGCGGTAGTAACCGGCTAGTCCGAGAAAACTTCGGATTTCCGTTACACTGGTAGGTGATTTCCAGTCTAGAATGGCTTTGATTTTCTCGGGGTCAACAGAGATTCCTCCTGCAGACACAACATGTCCGAGGAATGCCACTTCACTTAGCCAAAATTCACACTTACTAAATTTGGCATATAGTTTGTGTTCTCTGAGGGTCTCCAAAACCAAACGCAGATGTTCAGCATGCTCTTCTTCAGTCTTGGAGTAGATAAGGATATCATCAATGAAGACAACCACGAATTTGTCGAGGTACTCCATGAAGATCTTATTCATGAGATTCATGAAATAAGCTGGGGCATTGGTCAAGCCAAAGGACATAACGGTGTATTCAAACAATCCGTACCGGGTGGTGAAGGCGGTTTTGGGAATGTCAGACTCTCGAATCTTCAACTGGTGATAACCTGTCCGAAGATCGATCTTAGAAAAGACTCGGGCTCCGTTCATCTGATCGAACAGATCCTCGATCTTGGGCAGGGGATACTTGTTCTTGATGGTTACATCATTGAGCTTGCGATAATCCACACACAGGCGTGTGGTACCGTCTCTTTTGTCCACGAAGATGATAGGTGATCCCCAAGGTGATGCGCTTGGGCGAATCAGACCTTTACTGAGCTGATCAGCTAACTGCTTCTTCAATTCCACCAGTTCTTCTGGATTCATCCGGTAGGGTCTCTGAGATATAGGGGATGTTCCAGGAATAAGTTCAATCACGAACTCAATATCCCGGTCTGGCGGCATACCAGGCAATTCCTCCGGAAAAACATCCTTAAACAGATGGACCACACGGATCTCATCTAGAGTTGGTCGGGCTATGCCTTCATGGCAACAGGGTTGGGATTGATTGGCTTGTGACGCATACTCCACTCAATTCCTTGGTCTGTGGTGAAAGATACTGCTCTTCTGGCACAGTCGATATGACCATGATTTTGCTAACCAATTCATACCCAGAATGACATCTATGCCTGGGTTCCTAGAATGATTAGATCGGCTGGAAAGTTTTCTCCTTTGATCTCAAGAGAGACGTCGGGACAAAACAGCTTGGTCTCTACTAGGAACTCTGGGGTTTGTATAAGCAGGGGTTTGGACAAGAGGTTCCCGACTAGACCTCCCTTAACAACAAACTCCTTGGTAACAAAGGAATGGGTAGCACCAGAATCAAACAGACAGTTGCAGGTACTGAGTTGACAAGGAACGTACCCAGCACAACATCTGGCGCTTCCTGGGCTTCTTCAGTGTTGATGTGGTTCAGACGGCCTCTTGCAACAGCAGCATTGCCACGGGGTGCAGCATTCTTGCCATTTCCATTCCCATTTCGGCCTTGTCCAGGATTAGGTGCAGGGGCATTGGGGCGTGGAGCATTCCTCTTGGGATTGGGGCAGTCTCGGGAGTAATGACCCTTGTTGCCGCATTCAAAGCAGACAACGCTGGCAGTAGGGGTAAAAGTGTTGGTGTTTCCTCCGGGACGATTGTTGCCATTGGGGCGGTAGTTGTTGTTGATGTTTGGGCGGGGGACATTGTTGTTGCTGTTGGGACGGTTGGGATAGTTGGGACGTGGAGCTGGGGTGGTCGATAAACTGGCTTGGGTGCTGGCTGGAAGGTGCGGGGTTTCTGACTGCTGGAACCTTCCTGAATATTCATCCTTCTCTTGCGGCCTTCAAACATGGACTTGCGCTTGGTCTCCAGCTGAATGGCCTTGTCCACAAGTGACTCCAGATCACGGAAGTCCTGGACAACCAAGGCACATTGCATCTCATCATGGAGTCCATTCAGAAAACGCTCCATCTTCTTCTTCTCCGTGTCGGTATCTTCAGGAGCATACCGAGCAAGATCGGTAAACTCATCCAGGTAACCAACCACATCTCTGCCTGCCTGCCTTAGCTTACGGAACTCATCCTTCTTCCTCTCGATAAGACCGCTAGAGATGAACTTCTTGCGGAATTTGTCCTTGAACTCCTCCCAGTAATGACATGACCTGCGTGCTGGAGGGTCTTGGTAGTCTCCCACCAAGCTCTTGCGGGTCCAGCAAGGTAGTGGGTAGCATACAGGACCTTCTCATTCTCTCCCACCGAGGCAACTTCCAGGTCGTTCTCAATAGTGCGGATCCAGTCATCTGCTTCCAGGGGGTGAAGTCCCTTGGAATAGGTGGGCGGTGTGGTCTTCTGGAAGTCACTCAGGGTAGAGCGTTGATTTCCACCCTCGTCGCCATTTCCATTGCCACCATTGTGGTTCTGGTTGGCGTGGGCAGCGCAAGTTGCTGCAGGGCGGCGAGATGAGCTTGACGCTCTTCCCGGGCAGCTTGGCGATCCTCCATGATGATCGCAAGCAGTTGAGCAGCGGTGGGTTCTGGCGGTGGTGGTGGTGCGCGTGCTGGTTGTGGCGAGTGTTCGTCATCCTGGAATAGATACGATATAAGAGGCAAGGCAAAGAGGCTTTGGCTAACGATGAAGTCACAAAGGGGGTGGTTGATGAAACACTAGTCAAACAAGACCATCACATTTATTCAACACAATCATCACATCAAGGAGTTCACACATCAAGCTTACAACATCCTACTACCCTAATGTACATACTACATGATTTCACTAGGAACCATCACACACACTCTACTCGCATAGGGGGGGTCGACACAGTCCTAAGGTAGTGCTCTCGTCGCTCAACTACTGAGGTGGAACCCCAGGCTCGACGACCTCAACGTCTGAGTCGTAGGGTGGCTCCTCGGGATCCTCCTCCTCGAGAACTGGCTCAGACGGCTCCTCCTCCTCGTCAACTAACTCCTCCTCGTCGTCCTCCTCCTCGTAATCCATCTCCTCAAGGTAGTCCTCATCATCACTGATGAAGGCACTGTTCTCCTTGCGGAGATCCTCGCCCTCCTCCTCCATCTCGTTCGCCTGCTGCTCCATCTCGTCTATCATCTCGTTCTGCTCTGCTACCGTCTTGCGGAGCCTGACGATAGACCTCCTCTGACGGGCCAGCTTCAGGCGGAGATTATCATTCTCCCACTTTAGCTGGGTCTCACGGTCTCGGGCATCGTCGAGGGAGCTACGCTGGAAGTGAACCTTGAGTCTAGCATCGCGCAGGTTCTCCTGGGTGTCGTGAAGTAGCACCTCCATGTCGGTGATGTACTCGCCGAAGAGAGTGTGCTGCGCGGGGTAGGTGGGGTTTCCATCGTCGTCACGCCTCCCGAAGTACTGGAAACGTGTGCCAACCAGCTCGTCCTTGTGCTCCTCACAAAGGCGGGCTAGTAGCCTCTGCATAACTCGGGTCAGACCGTCAACCCAAGTAGTGTCCATCGTGGAGTAGACCAAGTCCTTGGAACGGGGTGGCTGAATCCTGCCTCGGACGGACGACTTGATGAGCCAGGACAGGTTCCCATTACCGAGGGAATCGACCTGAGTTCCCTCAAATTCTGGAACAGGGCGTCCCAAAATCTGGCTCAACTCGTACAGGTCCTGCTCGAACATCAGCAGGCCGTCCTTCCTAACTTGGACGAACTCGGTGACGTTGGGTGCCATCTACAAATTTTAAGCAAAATTTTAAGTTAGTTAGGTGACATGAGTACATAATGTAAACTTTAATGGAGTAGCAAGTGTGCAAAATTTTAAGGGTTCAAGAAAAGATTACTCTTAATGAGTGTAGGGTTTTAAATAAATAGGGGGGGGGTTGGGGAGATAAGAAATTTTCGAAAATACTTCACTTCCTTTTTTTAGAAATTAACTTTTGTAACCCTTGACTAACGCCCATGCTAACTAAAGTCTCCTAAAGTCAGGATGGCTCTGATACCAGCTCTGTGGGGACCCCGGACTAGCCGTCCGAAATACCCGATTATGCTTAACACAACGATCCCGTGATCAGTCTGTCGTTGCACATAATCCGAACTGAATATCAAAGTTTACATCCATACAACACCGAGTTTAAAGTCTTACAAACCTGGCCATACAGGCCTAATTATACATAGGTGCCTTCAAGGGCCAAACCATCTTTATTCAGCGGAAGCTACGGTAGTAGGGCTAAACCAACTCGACAACACCCGACAGGCAGCTGACTTATGAAGATCTTAGTTCGCATAGACGTCGCCAAACTCCTCTTCAACGCAGGGTTCCTCGAAATCTGGCTAAGACAATAGCCAGGGACGAAACCAATGTGAGTACATTTGATTGTACTCGCAAACTACCCCAACTTGAGGAAGCACTAGCTTTTATTATTTTAAAAACTTTTATTTGAAAAACTCTCAAAAACCTTTTTCGAAAAGGGGAGAGAGAAGAAGTTTATCCTTTAAGAAAACGCCATTTTAACTGTTTTTCCGGAACTCTTCCGGTATCCAACCATAACCTGGTTATGGTTCCAAACCCCTCACCACCTCGTACCAACTCATTGGCACAGGTGGGAAATAACCCTTTCCAAGTCAATTTCCTCAACACAACTCCAGAGTTTGCAAAACTTTGCACATGGCCTTAGTAGTTCTTCCCAACTGTCCGTATCCGAGGACTCGGCTATTCGAATAGTTTTACCCTCTGCAGAGGTAGTACGCTTTTCCCACACCCATCCGGTCACTCATCGTGTCAGCCACGTCCCGCCATACCGGAGGTATGCGAAGTTGAGTTCCCGGCCATAGCCTGTCCTTTGCTCATGCTAGTATAGGACCCTGCCGCTACGACACATTCCATCGACACTCAAACCCTCAGAACTAAGTGTGAGGACTCGTAGTTCTGCCCGGCGGACCCAAGGGAGCCCTTCAATCCTCTTCCTCCGACACATCCATACCGGCTTCCGGTAGACAACAATGAAGAGGACCCAGGTCAGGGGGTAGGTCCTCAGACCATCCCCTCATGGAACGAGGTTATCCTCGTTGTCGAGGCCTCCAGTACTAGCACAGGCAAATTGTATGACTACGCCCTTGCCCATATGTGGGTAAATGTGGTCGCACAGATTTTTGGCTGGGGATGTAAGTACCAGGACACAATGTGCATTTTTCCTTCCAAAAACAACACCAAACTCTGCTTTACCATCTTCATACCGACCGTTCGGTACTTCAACTTCATTCGAGTACTTTTAAAAGAGTTTTGAATAAACATTTTTTTTTCCATCCTCTAGTTGAAGATAATTACCTTATATATCTACAAGGGTGGCAAAATAGTTTTTCATATCTTTGTAAAAGGTTTTAAAAATCTTTGATACTAGTGAAGACTCATGTGATTAAAATAGAGGTATAGAAGTGCAAGCTCAGTGAAGTAGCTTGCCTTGATCCACAAAGTGGTACTGATCCTGGTCTTCTGGTTCAATAAAACCTCCTTCCTCGATAAATCCGTCAACGGTATCGTCTAAACGTTAAACAATCAAAACAAACAATCACTATACTAGCTCAAGCATCAACACATCATAACAATCACAATGCTGCAAATAGCTACTGTATACATCAAGCAACACAAGGTGGTTTCAAATTGATTGAATTAAATTTTATTTAATTAATTTCAAACTAAGGCAGAAACTAGTTGTACACTAATTAATTCACCATTTAATCTATGTTTGTCACAAAAATTCAAACTAAAATTCTATGGATAGCTACTGGTGTGTAGAAGATCACCCAATTGGTTTGGGATCATTTGGAGTTACAAAACTCCCTACACATCTGTTTTACTTCAGAAGGGTTTTAAACAAGTTTTAGCTACCAAACAAATTTGGTTGCTCCAAAAATTAAATCCTTTTAGGGGTATCTAACCTTGGTTGAGTGTGACCTAACAAAATTGGTTTTAGATCAATTGGATCTACCAATAGTTCACACTAATTGTTTTAGTGCAGAAGGGTGCACTGAAGTTCAACCAAAGGCTAAGGATTTTATACTATTCAATTAATTCTACCAAAATTTGGGGAGCTAAAGGATCCTAATACAAAGCTACCAAAATTGGTTTCAAGTTATTTGGATTTATATAACTCCAGAAACAAATGGTTTAGTGTTTTAAACCTTCTGGAGCATTTTTACTAATACATTTTTATTATTTAATTAAATGGGGTGAGACCACTTTGGTGAGTTTAAGAATTTCATAAGCTTTCCAGAACAGTTGAGTTTGATTTATTTGGATTCCTAGAACTCGAGATTTTGAATTTCTAAACTAGGTCCAGTACTGACTTATTCAGAGAAAAAGAATTTGGAAAATCATCTCCTCTGGATAATGTTTAAAACTATGACATGTGGGGTCGGGTGGTCAGTGACTCAGTGGAAAAATTCCCGCGTGTGGATAATGTTTAAAACGCTGACGGGTGGGTCCCGCTTGTCGGCGTGTAAACAAACGAAGCGGTATGCTACCGTTGGATATAGATCCAACGGCGCACAGTGGCCGCGAACGGCGTCAACCATAAATGGGCGGCGCCGCCGCGCCGGCGACGGTGACGAGCACGGATAGCTCACCTGAGAGCACGGGAGGTGGCGGAGATGATCGGAATCGACGGCGGAGGGAGTGGGGAGCTTCTGGGACAAGTTGCGCGTGCAGGGACGGCTCCAACCGTCGACGGCGTGCTCAGCTCCTCCTCCGCGGCCGTGCGCTAACTCCGGCGAGTCCTCCGCGACGCTGCTGTGCAAGAAACACCGGCAAATCGTGGCGGGTGAGCAAGGGAGTAATGGTGGTGCGGGCAGGGGCCAGAGAGAGAGCAGGGGAAGAGGGGTGCGACCTGGCCGTGGTCGACCTCTTCCTCGACGCGGCAGCGCACTGCCGTGCGTGTGCACGGTGGCTGCAGGGGAAAGCTCGCCTTCCTGGCGATGCTCTGGGGTGAGGAGTGTGAGAGGGAGGTGGTGGAGGTGTGTGGAGAAGAGAGGGTGCGGGGGTGGGTTTTTATAGCGGCGCAGACGGTCGGAGTTTCCACGGCTCGGTGGAGGGGAGAGGAAGGTGGTGGCGCTGGGTCCGGCTGAGGGCGCCAGAGGGGTTGCGGGGAGCGAGGGGGTGCTGCAGGAACGGTCAGTGGTCGAGGGGGACAGGGTAACGCGTGGGGCGTCGATGCCGTGCTCGGCCGGCCATGGCGTGCGGCGAGCACGGGTGCGTGCGCTGGGGCCGGCTCGTGCGCGTGCAAGGCAGCAGAGGGGCAGAGGGGTTCGGACGCGACGCGGCGGAGGTGACTGGACCAGAGGGGAGAGGTAGGGCAGCACGAAGGCGTGCAGGGCGTGCCGTGGACCTCGGCGTCGACGCGACGCACGGCGTGCTCTGGCGCGGACGTCGCACACGCCAGAGGGCTCTGCGGCGCTCAGGTCTCGTCGTGCAGAGGCGGAGGGGCTTAGGTGGTGTGGCGGGCACGGCGCGGCGTCGTCTCGGCGTCGCTTCAGCTCTGCCCGCGAGGTGACCCGTGCGGGAGCTTGCCAGGGACGGCAATGGCGTGGCGGCATCGCCTTGCCTCCTCTGGGGTCAACGAGCACGTTTCTTCTCCTTCCCTCGAGTGAGTGAGGTGAGGTGAGTGTGGAGATGCTGCTGGACAGCTCGATTTCTCAAAAACGAGCTCGAATTTGGAAGTTGAATTTCGGCTCAGAGATGAACACAGTGGTGCTCGACATGTGTTCGATCAAATCCCTGAACCAAAACCAAATTTGAAATTTTGAAATTTCTTTTCATAATTTGTTTCCAAATATTTTTCCAGGGTTTGTGCCACCACTGGATGATTTAATTTGGTAGTGTAGTTTGAAGATTTTGATGGTTTTCCAAAGTTAAAGAAACATTTGGAAAATTTGAAAATAGGATTTAGAATAGAATTAAAAATAGAGAGAGGAAAAGAATATGAGGGTAGAGTGGAAGTGATCACCATGTCACCCCACTGAAGTTTTGTTTTGAAGATCAAATTTTGATTTTCTTAGGAAGATAGAAAAAGTTTGTGTGACTTTTGTCACATTACTTTATGTGGGAAACAATTTGTTGTGCTTCTTTTCTTTGTTTTTTTTTTCAAATTTTTATTTTAAGGAAACACCACTCAAGCAAGCAAACACAAGCAAGCACACATAAAGTAACAGAAAATTTTTGTTGGCCCACATTTTTGGCTAATAAAACAGGGTTACAGATTTGGGATGTTACAATATGCCTCCTATATATGATGTTTGCAATGATGAATATGATATTTTCAGTCCATCTACTATTGAGGATAAAATTCATTATGATTATTCTATGCCTCCAATTTATGATGATTACAATGATGGATGTGATACTTTTACTCTCACTATTACTAATGATACTGTTTATGCTTATGTGGAGAGTAATGCTACTTTTATGCATGTGGATCATGATAAGAATGATTTATGTGATAGCTATATTGTTGAGTTTATTCATGATGCTACTGAAAATTATTTTGAGAGAGGAAAATATGGTTATAGAAATCTTCATGTTATTAAATTCCCACTCTTTATGTTGGAAGTTTTGAAGTTGAACTTGTTTTGTCTTTCTATGCTAGATGCTTCATGCTTCAATAATTTGTTTTCTTACAAGATTCCTTTGCATAGGAAGGTGGTTAGACTTAAATGTGTTTAATATTTGCTTCTTGACACTCTCTTATATTCAACTCTTATACATATGAGAGCATTATCAAAAATTTCATGCCTAGCTGAAAGACGTTAAAGAAAAGCGCTTATGGGAGACAACCCATCATTTTATTTCCTGCAATTTTTATTTTTTTTTTTAGTCAAGGAGTGTGCTTACTTCTGCAACAACTTCTTTGTATCTTTATTTTATTGCATTGTTGTGCCAAGTAAAGTCTCTAGTAGAAAGTTGATGCTAGAGTTGGATTTCTGCACAGGGACAGATTTTTGCTGTCCACGGTTTTGAGCTTTATTCACTCCAGAAAAATTGAAAAATTCTGAAAAAATTTGTGCGTGATCCTCAGATATGTACGCAACGTTCATTAGTTTTGAGTTTCTCGATCTGAGCAACTTAAGGGCTCGAAAAAATTCGTCTTTACGGACTGTTCTGTTTTGACAGATTCTGCCTTTTATTTTGCATTGCCTCTTTTACTATGTTTGATTGGATTTCTTTGCTCCATAAAACATCAGTGGCTGTAGCTAATGTCCAGAAGTATTGGTGATGTTTGTGTCACTGTAGAACATGTGAACTTTTGATTATGCACTAACCCTCTAATGAGAATTACTTTGAGTTCGGTGTGGCGAAAGTTTTCAAGGATCAAGCGAGAAGGATGATATGATGTTATCAAGAAGAGTGAAAAGCCTAAGCTTGGGGATGCCCCCGTGGGTCACCCAAGCATATTTCAAGAAGACTCAAGCGTCTAAGCTTGGGGATGCCTTGGGCATCCCCTTCTTCATCAACAACTTATCAGGTCCTCTCTAGTGAAACTATATTTTAATTCTTCCACATCTTATGTACTTTACTTGGAGCGTCTGTATGCTTTTATTTTCGCATTGTTATTTTTATTTTCTGAATAAATTGGATCCTAGCATTCTTGTGTGGGAGAGAGACACGCTCCGCTTTTTCATGTGAATACTCGTATTGTTCCCTAATCCTTGTTGAGTATTCTTATCTAGCTACTGATATGCTTTTAGCTCCTGTTTTTCATGCGTCTCTTATTCAGAGCTGTTAGTTCTTGTAGAGTAATACTCTCTTTTTTCATTTATAAATTATTTGGAGTGTTTTTGTTGAAATAAGTTGATTATTGTTTTGTTGGAAATAGAAAATGCAACATGTGGTAGATGGTATACTGAAAAGACATACATATAGATCATTATCTTGGATAATTTGATACTTGGCAATTGTTTTGAGCTCTCAAGTATTTCATGTTTAAGCTCTTGCATCATGTAGTTAAAAACCTACTAGTAAAGAACTACCGTAGAGCTTGTTGAAATTTGGTTTGCATGTTTGCTATCTCTAAGGTCTAGATATTTTCTGGTAAAAGTGTTTGAGCAACAAGGAAGACAGTGTAGAGTCTTATAATGCTTGCAATATGTTTTCATGTAAGTCTTGTTGTACCCGTTGATATCTTGTGTTTGCTTCAAACAACCTTGCTAGCCTAAATTCTGTACTGAGAGGGAATGCTTCTCGTGTATCCAAATCCTTGAGCCAAAACCCATGCCATTTGTGTCCACCATAACTACCTATTATGTGGTATTTTCTGCCATGCCAAGTAAATACTTCATGTGCTACCTTTAAACTATTCAAAAGCCATTATCCCTTATTTGTGTCAATGTTTTATAGCTCATGAGGAAGTATGTGGTGTTTTATCTTTCAACCTTGTCATTTACTCCTGACAGACTTTCACCAATGGACTAGTGGCATATACATCCGCTTATCCAATAATTTTGCAAAAAGAGCTGGCAAATGGGGTGCCCAGTCCCAATTAATTACAACTTTCACCTTTAATTCTCTTCACATGTTTTGCCCTGATTTATCAGTAAGCAATTTAAAAAGTTGATCATTTAAAATAGACACTCCTCCATGGTATGTGATTGTTGGAAGGCACCCGAGGATTCGGTTAGCCATGCTTGTGTAAGCAATGGTTGGGAGGAGTGTCACCCAAATTAAAGTACATGTGTAAACTAAAGAGAAGAAGGATGATCTGCCTTTGGGTAGAAATAACGTCCTTCATGGAAGCCGCTCTTGAAAGTCTGGTTGACAAGGGGGTTAGAGTGCCCACTACCATTCATTGACAACAACAAACACCTCTCAAAACTTTATTTTTATGCTGTCTATATGATTTCAAAACTTAAAAAGCTCTAGCACATGATTTAATCACTGCTTCCCTCTGCGAAGGGCCATTCTTTTACTTTAGGTTGAGTCAGTTTACCTACTCCTTTTTATCTCAGAAGCAAACACTTGTGTCAACTTTGTGTGCAACAATTTTTATATGCTTACTTATTGCACTTATTATATTGCTTTGTGTTGACAATTATCCATGAGATATACAAGTTGAAAGTTGAAAGCAATTGCTGAACCTTAAATCTTCCTATGTGTTGCTTCAATGCCTTTTACTTAGAATCTATTGCTTTATGAGTTAACTCTTATGCAAAGCTTTTTGATGCTTGTCTTGAAAGTACTATGTATGAAAAGTTTTTGCTTATATGATTCAGTTGTTTACTCATTATTTATTTGTTAGCAAACTATAGACCATTGCCTTGAGTCACTTCATTCATAACATATGCTTTACAATATTATTTGATCATGATTATGTGGTAGGATGTCACCTAAGAAATTATTTGTTGTTATCGTTTTACCTACTCGAGGACGAGTAGAACTAAGCTTGGGGATGCTTGATACGTCTCCAACGTATCTATAATTTCTTATGTTCCATGCTTATATTATATCAATTGCTACATGTTTTATTCACACTTTATAGCATTTTTATGCATTTTCTGGGACTAACCTATTAACAAGATGCCACAGTGCCAGTTCCTGTTTTCTGCTGTTTTTTATTCCAGAAAAGTTGTTCTGGAAATATTCTCGGAATTGGACGAAACAAAAACTCAGTTTCCTATTTTCCCGACACGTACACGGAGTCCAAAAGGGAGAAGGGGAGGGCCATGGGCCATCCTCACCATGTGGTGGCGCCCCCCCCTTGGGCCGCGCCGTGACGTGGTGAGCCCACCTCGGGTGCCTCTGACCATCGTACTTTGGCCTATTTATTCTCTCCGACACAAAAACCCTAAAACAATCAGTCATATTCCACGAAGAGTTCCGCAGCGCCGCCGCCATCGACAACAAGTTTCGGGGGACAGAAGTCTCTGTTCCGGTACCTTGCCGGGACGGGGAATTGCCCCCGGAGCCATCTCCATCGACTCCACCGCCATCTTCATCACCGTTGTTGCCTCCCATGATGAGGAGGGAGTAGTTCTCCCCCGAGGCTGAGGGCTCTACTGGTAGCTATGTGGTTTACCTCTCTCTCCCATGGTGTGATCTTTATGTGATCATGAGCATTGCTAGTATCGTTGAATTCATATGTAATGTTTATGCTACTCAAGTGATTTTATCTAGTTTCCGGAGTCATTGTGACAACACGGTATCAAGGTGACAGTGTGGGTACTTGTGTGTGACTCTATAAATAATTTAGATATTATCATGGCTTATTCTTTGTGGAATTGTGGTGTTTGTTTACTCGGACTTTGAGGTGTGCTTTTGTAGCCCTACTCATAGTACTCTTGTTTCACCAAGAAGGAGAATAATCCCGAGTAGCACTTACTTGCGTTCAGTTGTGCTAAAATGTTGAGAGATACCACTAGTGAAAGTATGATCCCTATGCCTTATTTCCAAGCATTGAAACACCGTTTGCTTTCATTTTGTCTCATGTTTGCTTGCTGCCATTATTATTTCAGATTGCAATTACCACTTATAATCATCCATATTACTTGCATTTCACTATCTCTTCGCCGAACTAGTGCACCTATACATCTGACAAGTGTATTAGGTTTGTTGGGGACACAAGAGACTTCTTGTATCTTAATTGCAGAGTTGCTTGAGAGGGATATCTTTGACCTCTACCTCCCTGAGTTCGATAAACCTTGGGTGATCCACTTAAGGGAAACTTGCTGCTGTTCTACAAACCTCTGCACTTGGAGGCCCAACACTGTCTACAAGAATAGAAGCGTGTGTAGACATCAGAGCCGTCGCCGACACTGACATGACGATAAGGAGGATGTGAAGAGAGAGAGGAAAGGTTACCGGGGTTGTTGGAGAGGTGAGCGGTGGCGCCGCTGTCCATGACCCACTCCGGGATGGGGGGGCTGCAGCGTCATGTTGGTGAAGGGCGACGCGAGGGCGGAGGGGTCCCAAGTGTGCGCCGAAGTAGGGGGCGCAGTGTAGGAGGAGGCGACGCCGTACGGGGCGCCGTAGAAGGCCTGGCCGTGGGGCGCCATAGAAGGAGGCCGCGTAGGGTAGGAGGAGGCGACGTTGGGCGGGGCGCCGTAGAAGGCCTGGCCGTGGGGGACGCCGCTGTGGGCGTTGTAGAAGGAGGCCGGCGCAGGTGGTGGTGCGGCCATGTAGGCGTGGGCGTGAGGGCCCGGGTGAGGGACAGCGCCGAGAATGTTGCTCCCGGCGCCGTGCGGCGGCATGGGCCACATCGGAAACGCTCCGGTCCAATGGTGGAAGGGGGTGGGCGCCATGGAGGAGGAGGGAGAGGAAGGAGGAGAGGGACGGTGGCGGCGGCGGCCGGCTATGGTGCGGCGGCTAGGGTTAGGGAAGGAGAGGAGGCGGAAGCGGTTTAGGGTTGAGGATTTTTAGGCTGATACCATGTGAGAGAATTGACCACACTTGGGCCTTTCCATTGCATTGATATATATAGTCAAAATACAATCCTAATCATAAATGGGAGATCACACAAATAAGGACTCTCCACGATTTAGTGAATCAGGAGGATATGTCACGCTACGTGACATATCTGTCTAACACTAACGTGTAATTTTTATGATATGTTTTTACTAAATATTAGATGGTAAACTGAAGTGTATGATTGTTTATTCTATGTTTAAGATCTCATAGAGACACCTGGACCTATGCATGCACTTCTTCCTCCATGCCGAAGTTGCCATGGACATCCAGGGAGGTCAGCTTCTTCCTTCATCCCGGCTCTGCAATGGACATCCAAATCGTCCCGTGGAGGCGCCCTGTCCCAGTTCGGCCACTCGATTTCATCTCTAGACATGGTGATTTGTTTGCAGAGGGGAGCGGTTGAGCATGTGTGCAATTTTCAGAACGTTTTCACACGATAACGAGGAGGCATGCATCGTCAACAGGATCAGGTTAACATGGGATAGTTGACAAGAAAAAAAAGGGTTTCGCGGGGAGAAGAGCAGACGGGTTGTGGGTGTGAGACCACATTAAAACGAATCGCGCCTTATACTCTATCTGCACGACGTTAAGCGCTTAAAACAAACAGAAGGAGGAAGTAATAACAATGGTTGTGTACATCTATTATTTTTGACGAAAAGGCAGTTGGGTCTGCTTTTCATTGCATGTAGAAGAAAAGTATAGTACATGAACCGAAAACGAAAAAGAAAAGCTAACTAAGGCTATGTCTACGACTAGTACTGCGAAACACACAGCAGCTCACGGGCAACCCTGTGGTGCTCGATGAAGAGAATGCAGAGTTCTGAGGCCCTGTTTGTTTGGGCTTCTGCTTCTGTTTTTGGGGTCCAAAAGCGAAGCCCAAACAAACAGCATGAAATAGAAAAGCGCTAGCGAGAAGCGCGGTAGCAAAATGAACTAGGATGCCAGATGCGGGGACGAGGTGCTTCCCGATCTTTTCCCTGCTTCCCGAGTTGCGCTGGACGTGGATACCCTCTTGGTTTCACCGTAATTATGAGAGAACTGCCACTCCAATATAAACCAAAACTCTCAAGCGAAATCCACGAACCAGTCAGCCCCCGTCTCATTTCCTCCTATTCCCCAAGATACACACACGAGAGAAGGGAACGGTTCCTGCCTAGCGCCGCCATGGATATGACGTCGCCGGCCTAGCCCGGCTCCCTCTCTCTTCAGCGCCGCCGTAGATCGAGGGTCCTCGAGCTCGTCTCCAATTGTCGCCGTCGCGACCAACTGTACCGCCGTAGTCGAGCCCGCCATGGCCCTCCGCCGTTTGGCCTCTCCTCTCCCTCTCATCGACGTCCCCGGATCGATGTCTGGTCATTAGAGTTCGTCGGGCCGGCCATCCTTCATATGCACTGGAGCAGCAGCACCCACATCTCTCTATTCTTTTTCTGTTTAGATCTAACTGTTATTGTCGTCTATGGAATATTGGCTTATCAGTATTTACTCAATTTTTTGGGATGATAAAATTATTTTGATAAATACATGTTTACAATTATTTGAGAAAAAATTAGATAAACAGAGGTAATTCAGCTCTTAAACATCGTAATTAATCCTCTCCGCCGTCGTTCTCCACGCCGCCGTCGTACAAGATCTCCTTTTTGCTCTATTCCGGCCTCACCAAGTCGCACCATTCCTGAATTGACCGGGCGCACGACGGATCAATCTCGTTCCCGTCGACCACCGGCGATAGGAGCACTTCGAGCCACCGCCTCGTCGTTTCTCGTCCGCATCCGTCCCCGTGAGCTTCTCCGACGGTTCGGTGATTATATTCCAAACAAAACACTCCAAAAAGTATTCCAGTACAAAGCGTTTTAAAAATAATTTTAGCTAGAAGGGTAAATTGAGAATTCCGCTCTTAAAACAGTCAGAATAACTAATTTGTTCCAAATCAGTATTTATACAACATCTTCAGCACTCAGGGACATTCTAGACATTTCACCCCAAAATCTACAGCAGCAACCATGCCTGCCAAACAACAAATCTCTGCTTCCAACAGCTGCATTCCACAACTGCTTTTTCACAGCCAACCAGTTACAGATGCTTCTCAACAGCGCAGCCCAAACAAACAGACCCTGAGTCGCCCACTAGTGAAAAGAACAACACAGCCCTGGACTGTTGCTAGACCTCCTTCAGTTTTTTTTACTTTGATGTGTAGGTTTGAATCCATGTACTCGCTCCGTTGCATAGTAGTTGTCATTGGTTTAGTATAATTTTGTACTAAATCAGCGACAACTATGGAATGAACAGAGTAAAACTTGTATGGAGGTGTTCTCTGAAACTGAAATATTGCCTGGTCGGGCTTCACTAATACAATGAAGCCCACAAGCGATCATGCGTCATTCTTAAAAGAAGTTTCACTTCTTAACACACGGAAAATTGACAATTTTGTCTCAGAAAAAATAACAATATGTCTTGATTCAGCAACAATGAACGATTCAATGACCAGTTCAGGTGCACTAACAATCATGAATCTCAAACCAGTAATCGAATAGGTACGTACGAAGTAAATTAGCACGCAAACTAACAACTCCTCTAGACATCAGACATGCACATCAAATATCTACTTAACTAATTGAAGTACTAAGCCACGTTCACGTACATCAACTGTCCATCTCCTTGTTTACCTGCCTCTCACAGGAGCCCTACCTGCGCCGCCCGTGCATCATCCATGTTTACTTACGTGTCTGCAGTCTGGATGGCTGTCGCCTGCCCCGTCGGCTCGATCCTGAATGGCTCCCAGTGCGGCACGGTGTCACTGAAGAATTGGCCGACGACGCAGGCCTCGAGGACGGCGATGGCGTCGGGGTGCTTGATGCAGCGAGGGGTCTTGTACTGGTTCACCGACGAGCCGTGCGACACGCACAGGTCCATGAGTGCGTCGAAGGCGCCGGGGGCCACCACGCGGATTTCCAGCGGGCCAACGGACCGGTCGCGGCTCCGGCACCGGCGGTACACGGCGTCAAGGTCGGCCTCGATGGAGACGCAGCAGGCGGCCATGACGCGGGCGACCTGATCATCTTCGTCCTCGGCGCGGCGTGGCGGCAGCGGAGGGGTGAGCTCCCAGAATAGGACATAGTGGCCCGGTATGGAGGAGGTGTCGGCATAGGCGGTGTACTCAGAGAGGAGGCAGCCGCCGAGCGGCGCCAGGAGGCGCTTTGCGCCGGTGACGGCGCGGAGGAGGTCGTCCTCGGAGGTCTTGTCGATGTCCACGCTGAGGACCACGTTGCGACGGTACATGAACCGGAACTGGGGCGCCGCGTTGTGGAAGCCCGACACCTGCAGGATGTCGCCAACACGGTACCGGTACAGCCCTGCACGGAGCATAAACCATTGTTGACTAAGGTCGGTTCAGACTCCAGTGAAAAAAAAACACAGATTATTAAGAGCTTGGATGCAAACAAGGCCGTGGGTCTTATTCTGGCAGGCCAAGTTTTAACGCGGTTCACTTGGGCACGAGATCTATTTGTTCATAAGAAGTTTAAAAAGTTATGCTAAAAAAAGGTTGAAGAAGTAGGCAAGAAGTAGTCTCTCCGTTCCAGATTAAGTGTTGCGAGATCTTAATTAATTCATAAATTACATACACAAAAAGTAGTATGATATTTCTTTTTTGGTGTACATAAAAACTTATTTTCTATCAACGCATCGAACGCAAGGTTTCTTACGTTTTCACGAAAAAATCTTTTTCGGTGTCCTTGCTACTATATAGTCAGATCGCAAACTGAAGCAACAAACAAATAAACACAAAATTGGTTGAGTAGTAACACATGTTGTAATGAAATAATGATAATCCGTATGCAAGTTACTACTCCCTCCGTTTACATGCGTTCTGGGCTTAGTGAATAGAAAACTTCGTAAATTTTACCAAATATGTAAGAAAAAATATCAACATATGTAACATAAAAAAATTATAAAATATATTTCGTATCAAAAGAATTTAGTATTATAGATGTTGTTATTTTTCCATATATATTTTATCAAACTTTGTTAAATTTTACTTTCACTAAATTCAGAACACAGGATAATATAAGACAGAGATGATTACACTAATTAGAAAATTGGCACGATTATTTTTTAAATAACTGAACCGAAGTATTCATCCAACCTATTATGACTACTCAACTCTAAAAAGAACGACTACTTTCTGAAAATGTACTGCTCATCTTACTGTAGACATCTTTATTATTGAGGATTTGTTTTCTAGTTACATTAATGGACACTTTGACTTTGTGGCTTGCACAATTTTGCACTATTTGACTCAGTGCATTAAACAACAATTGTCCTCCAAAAGGCATAATTCAGCTTATCCTGCAGCTGCAGGGTCCGTCGGCTAATCCCATGTTTAATTATTGATGGGGATGCAAATCTGTAAGGTCAAGCTCATAAATTGTAGTTATTGGTATGGGTTTGAAAAGGATACCTAACAAATTAGTTCGATATCATTTCAATTCTTGTCACATCTGAATCGCTGAATTTTTGTGGCCTCGATTCCGGATACATGCATGTCACAAATGGCCTCGTTGCAGTTCCTGGTGTATTGTCTGTTTAGGGAATTTTCCCTAACTCAAATTTCTGTACATAAACTTCTATTCTTTCTAATCGGATAGTGGATACAACCACTTTAAACCTAAAAAAACCCACTTCCATCACTGGAATTGAAGTTTGACATACACGAGGTTCTGGTTCAGAGCAGGCTGTACAAGATGGATATAGAAAAAAAAAACTAAAAATGGTGTGGGGGTCAGGAGGCATTCCCACCTGAAATGTGTTCTCTATTTTTGTGCTTATAAGGCTTTGTGCATATTACAAGACATGTTACAATGAACGAGTTTGCGCAGACTTCAAGTAACCAAAGTAAAAAAAATAAGGACATCCCCCAACAACACTAGGCGTAGATGGTAACCTTGCGACGCCATGCATCGTTACCGGATCTCGTGACGTCTCCACGTGGTGGGGGGTGGGGGGGACGAAGTCAGTAGGCGTCGCCGTCGTTGAGCACTAGCACCGAGTCAAACCATACTGAGATGTGCTCGACGTGGACACAAACATTAAAGCAAAAAGAGGCTACCACAGAGCAGCCATGCTCAATCCGAGTCGGACCCGAAGCAGGAGCTCGACGCGGACACAAACATTGAAGCACAAAGAGGCTACCACAGATTCCCTATGCGAGGAACAAAGACCACAAGTGGAAGGCCACCAAATTGTTGTCTTCCAAGTGGGCGAGCGGCCCAAATTGGAAGCACAATAGGCGAGTGTGCAGACCTCAGTGTTTTCTTGCACCAGGGGCGGATCAGGAGCAAGCAGAGGCTCACAACATCGAGGAAAGCTAGCTTGCAATGGCGACGAGCGGAAGGGGGGAATGTCTGGAGGCACGAGGCATCATCCCTACCTAGGTGAGCCTTGACACATGCGCACCATGGCGACTGCAAGGAGGGTGCGCTAGACACAGGGGACTCGTTGATGAAGACTAGGGTTTCTCCTAATAGTCAGGAGTGGGGTTTTCAACGATCTGTCGAAAATTGCTTGGAGTGTACCGGCGGTGATGGTGACGAGGGTGGGCTCGACTCGGAGGACTAGCTCACAATTTCGGTTGATGATTGAATGTGTTCCTATCTCTGTAATACTAGCTTGCATGAGAAAAACATACTATATACAATGGTTTCATGTCGTGTAATGAAATTCACCCTTCACCAAAAAATGTCGTGTACATGTGTGAACAGATATTGTGTAAGCTACTACCCCTAGCTATTTTTTAGTTTATCATCCTAAACCCAGAGAGTTATGGTCCAAATCAAAAGGACACAACCCCAAGAGTTAACATGATTCATCTAGTTCTCAACGGACTGAGATCTAATAAAATCTCAGTCGGTTGATGTCACATGAGAGATACTTCTCCTTCTGTCTAGCATATTTGTTTCTAAGTTGCAACTCAATTGTAACGGGAAAAACTCAGGTGCAACCTACTTGCACAAAGAAAATCAGTTGCAAACCAAATGCAATTTCCATACTAGTAGAAACCACGGCAAAATAAAATGGTCAAACTGATTTTTTGTAAGTTGCAACACAATGTAACCGACAAAATGTCAGTTGCAACCCACTTGCGACCGGAAAAGACTCAGTTGATACCCACTTGCAAGTGAAAAATCTCAGTTGCAGCCGACTTGCAAGTCATGGTACCGCAAATCACGACTCAAATTTAACAGCCACAAATTTTATCCGTTGCAAATCACTTGCAACTCCCATGCTAGCACGAAACATGACGCAAATCCAATGGCCATGAACAATGTTTTTTTCCGATTGCAACCCACTTGCCACTGGGAAAAAAACTCAATTGCAACCTACTTACAAGTGAAAATTTTCTGTTGCAGCTCACTTAAAACTACCCTGCTATCACGAATCACGACGCAAATCAAACGGCAGGAACATTTTTTATCAGTTGCAACTCTCATAATAGGACGAATCATGAGGCAAATCCAAAGGTCACAATTTTTTTTGAATTTCAACCCGCTTGCCACTACAAAAAAGTAAAAAAAAAACAGTTGTAAACCATTTGGAAACTAAAATTCTTAGTTGCGACTAATGTGCTTTCAATCACATGTCGTGTGCATCTATTCTTTTTTTGCAAAATGTCCACAATGGTGGTTCATATCATATGCAGCATGGAGGACACACAACAATAATATAACAAGAGAAAGCCGCAAACTTATAAACAAAAAGGCCAGGCTGGTCACGTAAGCAGCACAGCTACTGGCCCATGACAAAAGCAGCAGGCAGCAGCCCATGACAAAAGTTGCTCGCGAGAAAAAGTGGGAATCCCTCGGTATCGCCCGATCGATTTGTACCGCCGTTTCGCTGAAGAAAGTTGTTCGTGGGCTCGGCCCGTTTGGCGTGTTCAGTTATTTCACGTCTTCTTTCAATACCTAGCAGCGACGAGCGAGCGGTTCTTTCTTTTTCCTTTTTTCTACGTGCCTCCGTATATCTAGCTCTCAGCCAATCACATCAACTCATGCGGATCATGTGCTTTGTCTCGGCCAATCACAGCGAATCACTATGATAGAAGGCTTCTTTTCGCGGTTTTGCTTTCTTCCGACTATTCATGTTTTCTTCGTTTCTTTTTTCCACTAGTTTCTTATGTTTCCTTCTTATGTCCATTTCCCCATTTTTGTTTTATTTTATTTTTCTGTATCATTTCTTTTTTCTCAGTTTTATTTGTTACGGTTCTAGTTTAGGTCATGTTTCCATTTTCAATTCATTGTTTCCAAATGTCCATTTTGCCTGACTTTTTGTGTTTCCCATGTAGTGTGATGTGTTCCATCCGCCTCAATTTTTTTCATCTATATAACCATGATTTGTTTCATGAATGGTAAATTGTACTCCCTCCGATCCACAAAAACTGTCGCAAGTATAGCTATGGATTTGTATCAGGCAAGTTCATTTTCTACGACACTTTTTACGGATCAGAGGGAGTATTTCATTTGATTTTTTACTTTGTTACAATTTCGTTTCTTTTTGGAGTTGTGAGTTGTTAGATGGACTAAATTTGTGTTCCTCCCGTAATGTGATTTTTTTGCATAGATAGTAACATTTGTGTCCCCTTATAGCTTATGTATTCATTTATAGTCGTGATTTGTTCAGCGGGCCAAAATTTTGTTCCCCTTGTAATCGTGATTTGTTCCGCGATTTCTAAAATCTTGTTCACTTCTAGTGAGATGTTTCATGGACTAAAAATTTGTTCCTCATGTAATCCTGAATTGTTCCGCGGACTCTACAATTTTGTTCCCCTTATAGTTGTGATTTGTTCCGCGGACCAAAAATGTCTTCCCCTTGTAATGGTGATGTGTTCCGCGGTTGCTAAAATTTTGTTCCACTTATATTCATGAGTTGTTCCATTTTGTTCCTCCTGTAATCATGATTTGTTCCGTGGACCAAAATTTTGTTCCCCTCGTAATAGTGATTTGTTCCACGGTTGCTAAATTTTTTTCTACTTATATTCGTGAGTTGTTCCATGGAGTAAATTTTGTTCCACTTATATTCGTGAGTTGTTCCGCGGACCAAAAATGTGTTCCCATTATAATCCTGATTCATTCCGCGGTTGCTAATTTTTTTGTTCCACTTATGTTCGTGAGTTGTGGCCTAAAATTTGTTCCTCCACTAATCATGATATTTTCCGTGGACAAAAAATTGTTTCCCTTGTAAATCGTTGTGGAGGTTATGCCGAACGGGTATACCTGCCACGGTGGATAAAACCTGGCCCACCAGGGAGGCCCATCAGATAAAGCCGGAGGGCTTAATGGAGAAGGCCTCATGGGCTTAGGCGCAAGGATAAGCTCTGGGCTGGCTTAGTGAAGTCCAAGACGAAGGCCTGGCTGCGTTCGCCTTAGGGAGCAAGTTAGGGTTTGTTACCGTGTTAGTCTAGGACTCGTGATCTAGGTCGGTTAAGGCTTTCCTTGTAGGGGAAGGCTTGGCGCCTTTATAAGCCAGCCTTCCAGCAGCCTTAGGGCACGCATACAACCTCATTGTAACCTGTACACATATTTGCCTTGAGTGAATTATAGCAGCACGTAGGATCTCGCCGCCGTCGTGAGATCCGAAGCTGGGTAAAATCGTGTGTGCAATCCCGTCACTGGAACCCTCCACGTTCTTCCCCACCTCCTCTACGGTACGTATGAATACTTCTAGTAGTTCCGCGTTACCAATACCTCGACAGTTGGCGCCCACCGTGGGGCCCAAGGCGTCGGGAGTTTTGTTTCAGGCGGGAGCATTGGGCGAGATCGGCAAGACTATGGCGGTTGGTCGCGCCCGCATCATCAACAACTTTGGGTGCATCGAAGACGACGGTCCTACGTCTCAGCAAACGACGCACTGGTGTCAAGCTTCGTCGTCCCCTTCGGCACCATCAACATCTTCATGGGTTTTACGGCTGAGGCGTATGGATTCCCCAGGGGATCCGCCGCCTTTTGGCCCACCCACCACCCCATCGATTATGCAATCGAGCAACAACACAGATCGGATCAGGCCTTTGTCTATCGCGATCTGAGTGACTCTGATACCCAAAGCGATTCTGGCTCCAGCTCTTATGAGCTTATGGAGCCCGCCTCTCGCTTTGTCGGTGTCATTGACGCATCTGGCCCTAAGCCGGCCGAATCTGACCCTGAGTCAATATTACCTGCCTTACAGACAGGAGCAGACTCAGAAGCCGGATCTGATGGCACCGCTCCAATGGCGGAAGATTCAGATCTCGATGAGCATAAGGAGGAAGACTTCGCAGCACAGGTTGCCGCGCGAGGCTATGGCTCATCCGATCCAAACGAAGTCTTAATGACTTTCCCGGCACAGATAGCTCTGAGGATGGTGCGGCCGCGGCTAAGCCAGACGAGGCTGAAGTTTCCTCTAGCATCAAACACATTGGTGACAAGGCGGAAAAGCCAGAGGATGTGCTGGACCCTAAAAGGCCTCCCCCGGCTGCGCCTATTGAAGAAGACCTGGAGCGGTCAAAGGAGGAACACATGCGCGCATTGGAGCTTCTCAAAACACCTTTGGGACCAAATCCAACCGCGTTGAACTTGAGGAAAGACGGAAAGCGCTCCTGGCTGAGACTGAAGTCAACATCAAGTATAAGTTGTCCCTCCTGAACAAGGAAAAAGAGTTAATCCTAGTTGGAAAGGCTCTAGAAGAGGAAGAGTACCAGCGTGAGCGCGATGTTGAGAAATTCC
The DNA here is from genome assembly GCA_947311845.1 of Poa pratensis. Taxonomy (NCBI): domain Eukaryota; kingdom Viridiplantae; phylum Streptophyta; class Magnoliopsida; order Poales; family Poaceae; genus Poa; species Poa pratensis. Next base: position 48,950,072 of record CAMZMU010000072.1, on the reverse strand, counting down.
GCAAAATACGAAGTATACGTGACCCTCTTCTGCATCGGGATCTGCAGGGAAACTTCGAGAAGACTTCTGCCCAAAAGCCTTTAAAGCCTTGGCAGAAATACTCTTTCAGAGTTAACCCTGATGGAGTCATATTCTTCTCCACCCCGGCCAAAAACCTAGAGGCGGCCAGGGAAATCATGGGAGACGAAGCAGTTCCAATTGAAGAGCGCCACCATTATTCTAAAATGCTCATCGAAAAGGCGGTAGAGCAGCAGGCTAAGGCGGACTCAAACTCAAAACTGGCGGACGACACGCGTCTTTGCAAGACAGCCGTTGCCGGCGGTGGAGATCCAGAGGAACCAGCTGGTTCCAGTAGCCATGGCAATAAGGGTAAAGAGCCTAGGAAGGACAAAGTTCCTGACAAACACAGGGATGAGTCAAAGACTGGGTCCAATCGCCATAGTGACAAAGGCAAGGACGACCACCGGCAAAGGATAACACACGCCATAAGAAGAATGATCCGCCTCGCCGTGAAAGAGATCAAGACAAGGGGAAGGACGCACGGCGTGGGAGTGACCGGCTTAACATGCCACCTCCGCCCGCAGCACGGGCAAGAGACGAAGGAAATAGGGCAACAGAGATCCGCCTCAAAGGCGATCTCGCTCCCGCTCCCCTCATCGCCAAAGCCGTCAGGAGGAGCCAAGGCGTAGCCAATCCAACAAAGGGCCAGCCAGGGAAAACACTCATATCTCAGACGCCCGCATCCGTCTCGATGAGATTAAAGCGGCCAAAGAGAGTCTTACCTGGGCCCTGTGCTTTGGACCGGCGATTCGCAAGGTGCAACTCCCATCCTCGCTAGGCAATGTCAAGAAAATTGTGGACAAGTACAATGGCATTGACAAACCGGACATATGGCTGCCTGATTACATCCACGCCGTTGGTATTAATGACGGTGATTACAATGCAGCTGTACGTTTTCTTCCACTCATGTTGGAGGGAACGGCCCGGTATGGATCGACACTTTGCCAGAAAAGAGTATCCACAATTGGCAAGACATGCAGAAAACATTCATGCAACACTTCTCATGCACATACAAACGTCCAAAGGCTTACTCAGATCTACTAAAGTGCGCTCAAGTGGAGGGGGAGTCAAGCAGAGCTTTCATAGCTCGATGGACAGAGACAAAGAATGCATGCGAAGACGTTTCTGAGATCCAGGCCATACATGCTTTTATGAACAGCCTGAAGAAAGGCAACATGATGAGATATATGTTAGCCAGCCAAAACATCAAACACCTCGGCGAGCTCTTAGACAGCGCGAACAATTACGCTGCAGCAGAAGACGACGCTCGAGCTGACGACGGCGATCTGCGCATGGACATAGCTGTTAACCCGGAAAAGCGAAACAACAATCAAAGCCGGAAAAAGAAGAAGCCAACGATGCGCCAGGACCATCAAAGGAGGTAGCCTTTGCCAATAAGAAGGGTGGCCAGAGCGGGGCTAGCAGATGGCAGAAGAAGGCGATGACAGTCAAGGGTCAAGACCCATTAAAATCACCTATGACGACATCAAAGATGAACCTTGTGCCCATCATAGCAAGCTTGGCAAATGCACCCATACCAACAGGCAGTGCCGCCTTAACGATGATATCAAGAAGGATCCGGACGCTGGCTTCAAGGCAAAACAGTTCAAGCGCAAGAACCGTAAAGACAAGAAAGAGCAGAAGGACAACGAGGAAAGTGCTTCGGAGCCGGAAGATCAGGAGCCAAAGCACAAGAGGAGCAACAAGTTTCCAAGGGTCGAAACAAGCCTTGTCACTTTCCTTGCCACTCCTTCGGCCAAAAAGGAAAAGGCAGCCTGGAGGGAACTCAATGCCACTATGCCAGGTTCCCCAGTATCTCAACTGGTCCGAGCACCCCATTACATGGGACCGCAACGATCATCCTGATCATATTCCACAGAACCCAGGGAATTACGCGCTCGTTGTAAACCCAATTGTGCAGCAATGCAGGCTTTCTAAGGTGCTTATGGATGGAGGGAGTAGCATCAACATCCTCTATCTTGAAACCTTAAAGCGCATGCGCCTTTCTGAGACACAGCTAAACATAGCACAGTCAAGTTTCACGGCATAGTGCCAGGCAGGCAGGCCAGTTCTATGGGAACAATGTCTTAGACGTCACCTTCGGTGACGAAACAAACTATAGGACTGAGGAAGTTGCCTTTGAGGTGGTGGAATTCAAAAGTGCGTATCACGCAATCTTTGGCCGCCCAGCCTTTGCCAAATTCATGGCACGCCCGTGTTACATCTACAGCAAGCTCAAAATACCTGGACCAAACGGCGTCATCACGGTCAATGGCGACTTCAAGAAGGCGAAGGAATGCGAAGCAGGAAACGCCATCTTAGCAGAAGCAGTCATCAGCAAGAAGAGCGAGCAGTACAAGAAAGAAGTTAACACCAATGAAATGCCGGATGGTAAAAAGCCTCCTTGCGCCTCGGATGTCACTTTCAAGGCCAGCTCAAACTCGAAGAAGATCGCTGGATGGCCGATGCAAGCAAGACGACAACATAGGGCGGACCTCAGTGACGCATAGGAAGGCGCGCTCGTCAAGTTCCTCCGTGAGCAACGGGATATTTTTGCATGGTCACCATCAGACATGCCAGGAGTACCCCGGGAACTTGCCGAGCACAGCCTTAATGTCGCCAAAGGTGCCAAGCCAGTAAAACAAGGTCTTCGTCGCTTGGTCCAGAGAAGAAGAAAGCAATAGGAAAAGAGGTAGCTCGGCTTAGTGCCGCTAATTTCATTAGAGAGGTTATCCACACAGATTGGCTAGCAAATCCTGTATTAGTACCTAAGAAGGACGTGAAAGACTTGCGCATGTGCATAGATTTCACCGGCTTAAACAAAGCCTGTCCTAAAGACCCCTTCGCATTGCCGCGAATTGATCAGGTCGTAGATGCTGTATCAGGTTCTGAATTACTATGCTTTTTGGACGCTTACTCTGGCTACCACCAAATTAAGATGAAGGAGTCTGACCAAATTAAGACTTCCTTCATCACACCTTTCGGAACGTTTTGCTACATAACTATGCCTTTCGGGCTTAAAAACGCTGGCTCAACGTACCAACGGTGCATACAACGTTGCCTACACGATCAAATAGGCCGCAATGTTCACGCTTATGTCGATGACATTGCCGTTATGTCGCGAAAACGCGGCGATCTCATCGTTGACCTTCAAGAAACCTTTGATAACTTGAGAAAATATAACATGAAGCTAAATCCGGGAAAATGCTTTTTTGGCGTCCCAGCAGGAAAACTTTTAGGCTTCATTGTTTCAGAAAGAGGTCTTGAGGTTAACCCAGAAAAGATTCGAGCTATCATGGACATCAAAAAGCCTACTTGTCTTAAAGATGTCCAAAGGCTCGCAGGATCTGCAGCAGCTGTAAGCCGATTTATTAGTAGGCTTGGGGATAAAGCTTTACCCCTATACAGGTTGTTGAAGAAAACTAAGACGTTCGTCTGGACTGAAGAGGCAGATGCAGCCTTAGCACAGTTAAAAGACGCCTTAGTTTCAGCACCAATATTAGCGTCTCCTCTACCACAAGAGCCGATGCTACTTTACATGGCGGCTACCAACCTAGTTATTAGTGCAGTGGTTGTTGTTGAGCGAAAGGAAGAGGGCAAGGAGCTACCGGAACAAAGGCCGGTATATTATATCAGCGAAGTCTTCTCCGAATCCAAACAACGATACCCTCACTATCAGAAGCTGGCTTATGGAGTTTTCTTCGCAGCCAGAAAATTACGCCATTATTTCCAAGAGCACCCAATCACGGTAGTCAGTAAGGCGCCATTGGGTGACATTATAAACAACACCGATGCCACTGGACGTGTGGCTAAGTGGGGAATTGAATTGGCAGCCTTCGACATCCAGTACAAGCCACGTACAGCCATCAAATCCCAGTCCTTAGCTGATTTCATCGCAGACTGGACAGAAGCAATGGATGAACTTCCCCTCCCTGACGAAGAATATTGGGTTATGCACTTTGACGGCTCCAAAATGTTGCAGGGATCGGGAGCTGGCGTGGTACTGAAGAACCCTAAAGGAGACAAGATGTGCTATGTCTTGCAGATACACTTCAATGCCACTAATAATGTTGCAGAATACGAGGCTCTGTTGCATGGATTGCACGTCGCAAAGGATTTGGGCATTAGCCGTCTTTTGTGCTATGGCGATTCAGACCTCGTTGTTCAACAGTTAGAAGGGGCATGGGACGCGAAGAGCCCTACAATGGCTGAATACCGACGCACGGTAGACGAGTTTGGTCGGTGTTTTATCGGCTTAGAAGTCAAGCATATCAAAAGGGAGGAAAATGAAGCAGCGGACGCCTTAGCCAGAATGGGCTCGAAAAGATCGAAGGTGCCCTCCGATATATTTTGGAGCACCTGTACGTGCCGTCTATTAAAGGCGGAGATGAGGATGACCCCATGGCTTCGCAGTCTGTTTCCGTCATGCTGGTGAAGCCAGATTGGACACAGCCCTACATAAATTTCCTCCTTAACAAGGAAGAGCCAGAGGATGAAGTATTAAGGCGGCAAGTTGTGCGCAGAGCTAAGGCATACACAATAATAAATGGAGAGCTATACAAGCGGAGTACCACAGGTGTATATCAACGATGCGTTTCGCCGGAAGAAGGACAGAGATACTAGAAGAGATCCATGGTGGATGTTGCGGTCATCATGCCTCTGCCCGAGCAATTGTCGCCAAAGCTTTTAGACATGGATTCTACTGGCTCACAGCAAAGCAAGACGCAGAAGAACTCGTCAAGAAATGCGTTGGATGCCAAAAGTATGCAAGACAGCCAAAGATGCCAGCCCAGGAATTGCGCACCATTCCAATCACGTGGCCATTTGCGGTCTGGGGACTGGACATGGTAGGTCCATTCAGGACTGCGCGAGGCGGCGTCAAACATCTCTTAGTTGCGGTGGATAAATACACCAAGTGGGTTGAAGCTAAGCCCATAAAAAAGCTTGATGGGGCAACAGCCAAGAAGTTCGTCATTGAGGTTATAACGAGATTTGGCGTCCCCCACAGTATCATTACGGACAATGGGACAAACTTCGCCGTAGGAGAACTGGCAAAGTACTGTGGTGAAGTTGGTATTCGTTTGGACTTAGCATCTGTGGCTCATCCACAATCGAATGGCCAAGTTGAGCGAACCAACAGTATAATCTACAGGGAATAAAGCCAAGATTAAGTGCCTTTGCATAGAGCAGCTGGAGCGTGGGTAGAAGAATTACCTGCTGTCTTATGGAGCATACGCACAACTCCAAGCAGCGCAACAGGCTATACCCCTTTCTTTCTCATATATGGCGCTGAAGCGGTACTCCCAACGATGTCCTGCACGACACACCTCGTGTAACAGCCTACGTTGAAGCAGACGCAGAAGAAGCCAGACAGGATGGCTTAGACCTTCTCGAAGAAGAGCGTGAGATAGCGCTTCAGCGCTCCGCCATTTATCAGCAGAACATGCGGCGTTACCACAGTCGCAAGGTAAGACGGAGATCGTTTCGAGAAGGCGATTTGGTGCTTCGCCTTGTTCAGCAAAAGGAGCACAAACTATCTCCCATATGGGAAGGACCCTTCGTTATCAGCAAAGCGCTTAAGAACGGGGCATATTATCTTGTGGACCTCCGTGATATCGAGAAGAAAAAGAAAAGAGGCCGCAAAAGGAAAAGGAACGAAGAAGCATGCTCAAGGAGACGAAACGTCCTTGGAACATTGAGCAGCTACGTCCTTTTTACACTTAGCAATTCTATTGTAATCACACCATATATGATTATGAAATAAAAGTCTTTGGTTCCCTCAATTATTTTTATGCATGAGTTCTCGCCGTCTTTTATTTCCATTTGATCATATATTTCGATAAAAATATCAATGTTAACCCGAATTGGCTTCGTGCTTGTGGTTACTCACATGATGCTTTTGCCTTAAGGCCTTACAAAAATTAAAATTGCATCCGTCTAAGAGTATTTATCTGATCGCATATATGCTGGCTTGTCTTAGTAGATGCTTTACGCACCAAAAGCCGGCGCCGTTTCTGTGTTTAAACAGTTTGGTTACTAACCCTGTTGCCAGCGAAGTGTTCCGTGCTTAGGTTCTGCCAGCATACGAAAAGGCTAAAGCATATAAGCCAGAAAACTTGAAGACGGATAAGGAGCATAGTTTGCAAGCCTTTTAAAAATAAGTGCATGCGTTGCAAAACAAACATGTTCAACAGATAAAAAGGCTCCTGCCATTACAAAACATAACTTAACAAGTCTTTTGTGCCATCTTTCATGACACGCTTAATGCAAAGTTTTTTCCTGCATCTTATGCAGGGGACTGAGGAGGCGAAGGCACAGGGGACTTGGATGGATCCAGCGTAGCTTCAGACTCGCCTTCTTCTTCTTCTTCATTTCCGTCTTCTGACTCATCGCCATTGCCAGTGGTGGGGCTTCGGCTTCGTCATCAGACACGTCGTCAGGACGGGGAGGCACAGGCTTCTTGGAGAAGAAGATAGACAAGTCTACCATCTCCGCAACAGCTGAGGCAAAGCCAGAGACAGAGGCATAGACCTTTTCTTTGACGAGCTCGTTGCCGTCTCTGTCCTTGGCTGGGAAACACTTGATAACGCGCCACATGTTGACTCGGGGTAGTGGCCGCGAACAAGTCCTAGAGCAAGTTTTGCTCCGCCTCTAGCTGCTGAGCGAAGACGCTCCACCACCTCTGGGACGCAGTTCTGAAGAAGTGGCAGCAAGTTGCTGGTGTTTGTCACTTGGGGCAGCTGTTTTGGGAAGATGTTGGCAACAACGTCTCTTCCCGCAGCATACAGCCCTGACACAATCTCGCCACACTCCAAGATAAGCTCCAGGCGCGTCTCAGAGGTAAGCCTTTCCCCAAATCCAGCTGGAACTGAGGAAGGGAGGAATGGAAAAAATTAAGGCGCATTGAACTGTTTGAATAAAGGCGAAAAGTGACAGAAAGTGCGAGAAGTAAAGAAGAAAGACTTACTTAGCAGTTTCTCGTCAATGGCGGTGCTCTCATCAGCTTGGCGTTCAAGACGACCTTGTAAGCTCTGGATTAGGAGCCCATCCTTTTCAGCCTGTCGCTGCAGTTTCAAAGTTCTGCCTTCAGTGCGTTCTGTCCTTCAGCGGCGCTGTCTTGGACGGCTTTAAGATTGGCCTCGGCCGTCTTTCGGTTCTCCTCCAGTTGCTTAAACAAGGCGGCATTTTCCCGCCTTACCACTTCTATATCGCCAGTCTCGCTGACGATCTGTTTTGCCTTCGCCACAACAGCTGCGCAAACACATTGCATGTGTTGAGCATCTTATGTCTTAAAATGAACTAAAGTCACATTGCATGTGAAAGAACAACATTTACCTTTGTTCGCCTTATTTTCGGCGACGGCTTGCTTGAGCACTTGCCTTTGGTTACTCAGTGAGTACCATAGATCGCATGTAAGTTGCTCACTGCTCTGCTAAGGCAAGGGTAGTAGTAAGTAAGAAAGGTAAAGCAATAAGGTATGCTACAATGGGCTTGGGGACTGAGTCTTTATCACATTAAAGAAAGGCCATTACGTCGGCTTAGTCAAAGCACAACGTAATGCCCGGGGACTAGTATGTACATAAAGACGGAATGTTTACCTGCATCATGGCCTTCAAGGCTTTGTAGCTCTTCTTCATTGTGACGTACAGCTCGTCACAATTATCTTCCAGTTCAAGATGGTCAATGTTGACCAACTGGCCTTAGCTTCGGAGGCGGCTCGTTGCGCTCCTTCTCATCGGCAAGCATGGCGGCGATGTTGGGTAAGATGTACCCCTCGTCGTCAAAGAGCTCTTGCTTCACCATGTTGCGGATAGCCTCACGAGTAATGGGCTCGTTCGGCTCTTCTGACTGAAGTACCGCCGCCTTCCCAGCAGCGGCAGCCCTGGCCAACTTTTCAGTTTCCGTCTTATCAGGTAAGACGGCTGAGTCCAATCTATATGATGATCTTCAGATGGGCCTGGGGCTGTCTCTTGTTGAACGGAGGGAGTGGGGGGAGCGATGGCTGGAGAAGGCTCAGTCTTTCTTTGCCTGGAAGAAATTACTTTCTTCCTCTTGAGAGGTGCAGTTGGTTTGATCCTGCAAATCACATACAAAATAAGATAACATTCATAGACATTGTTCGCCTTACTAAAGAAATTGAGGTTCGGCTTACTTCTGTACTGGAGCATTGAAGGCCGCATCTTCATCGTCCTCAATGTCGAGCACTTCGGCGTTAACAGGGATGGCTTTCTCACGCTTCCGCCTTTCTGCTGCTGAAGTTGCTGCAGTAGCTCCTGAAGCCTTTCGTTTCCGAGTCTTTGGGGCTCGGGTGCCGCTTCAGGCACGTAAAACAAAGGAGCCAGCAGATTATCCGGCAAAAGGGCGAGCTGAAATCAAAAGTGGTGTTAGTAAGGCAAACATTGTGGAAGTATAAAAACAGTAGTGGTAAATGCCTTACCTTTGGAGCTGGGTTGGCGGCTGTGTACATAGGACGCTGCTCTGTCAGCTGGATCCTTTCCTTGGCAATCCTCTTAAAGCGATACACAAGGGCGTCTTGCGTAAGGTCACTCTCACTAACACGGAGGGGATCTTTCTTCTGGTCCGTGTAGTGGCACATGAGTCCTTTGCGATCTTTCAAAGGCTGGATTCGCCTTGACAACCAACATAGGATGGTGTCTGCGCCCGTGAGTTTGGGCACAGCAGTCTTTGTCAAATACTCAATCCGCCTTTGCATGCGACGGAGGTTGTCAGGAAGGACCTTCAGTGGTTTCTCGCCCCAAGAAAGGCGGGCTCCGCAGGCAAAGGAGAAAAGCGAGGAAGTCCTATGTCTTTGCCTACTGGCGCCATGTCTTTGCAGTAGAAGAAGGAGCTATTCCAGCCTTTAATGGAATCTATTTTTGGCGCCTTAGGATACCAGTCTCTGCCTCTACGAAGGTTGATGCTAACTGTTCCTAAGGAAAGCAGTTCTTCCTTCTCTGTTTGGCGCTTGCAAGTAAAGCAGTACTTGAAGAATTCTAAGCTGGGCTCTATGCCTAGTATCCTTCGAATAAAGCCATAAAGCCAGCTATGTACAAGATACTATTGGGGCCTACGCTATGAGGCTGAAGGCCATAGTAGTCTAAGACTGATTGGAAAAAAGGATGCGGAGGCAAAGACAAACCGCGGAGGAGATGTGAGACGAGGAGCACTCGTTCATCGCCGGCGGGATCTGGAGCAGGGTGGCCGTACGCTGACCGCCAGTGGCATTCTCCTGTGGTGGAGGATGCCCTCCTTTTCCAGCTGCGTGAGGTCCGCGTCGGTGATGGTGGAAGCTGCCCAGTTGCGGGATGATGCTTCCTCTCCCTCCTCCTCTGCCTCCGCCGCATCGCCCTCGTCGGAGGGCTGGGCATTCTTCTCTGCTTCGATGGAGGTGGCCGCAGAACTTGTCGCCGCTGCCGCGCGAGATGCAGATGCATCCGCGGTGCTCGATCCCCTCATGGCCAGATCTTGTCCCTCCGCCGCCGCCGACGCCGCTGCCGTTGCCGCTCCCGCGGTTGCATCGGAGCTCTCCATGGGGGGTGCGCAGGTGGTGGTGGTGGAGCTCGCCGGAGTTCAGATAGGATGGGCGAGGAGGACGATGAACAGGAAATGAACCGATGGAGAAAATCAGTTCCCCTTTTATGGGGGCCGTGCGCCGCGATTAGTGCGGTGAGATAACGCTCGCGTGATTTTCGCCACGCGTCCCGCAACGGTCAGTTAGTGGGCATCTTCTCCCGCACGCCTCGGAGATCGTGTGCGGAAAAATAGCAGTAATGGCGGCACAACGTCTCTCTGCTGTCCAGACTGTCGTGGACTGGCTTTGACTGCGGTGACGTCATGACAAGACTCGACGCTGACAGAATCTTTCTGCCAGATTGTTCAAAGTGCAGGAGAGTTCGGCTTAATCCTTAAGGCAGACTGAATGTCTCATTTTGGAATGCTCCAAGCTCTTCTGTCCGCCTTGCACAAAGGCGAAAGCCCGTGTTTCACAAAGACGGCAAACGAAGAACTTAAACCTTTCCGGGGACTACTGTGGAGGTTATGCCGAACGGGTATACCTGCCACGGTGGATAAAACCTGGCCCACCAGGAGGCCCATCAGATAAAGCCGGAGGGCTTAATGGAGAAGGCCTCATGGGCTTAGGCGCAAGGATAAGCTCTGGGCTGGCTTAGTGAAGTCCAAGACGAAGGCCTGGCTGCGTTCGCCTTAGGGAGCAAGTTAGGGTTTGTTACCGTGTTAGTCTAGGACTCGTGATCTAGGTCGGTTAAGGCTTTCCTTGTAGGGGAAGGCTTGGCGCCTTTATAAGCCAGCCTTCCAGCAGCCTTAGGGCAACGCATACAACCTCATTGTAACCTGTACACATATTTGCCTTGAGTGAATTATAGCAGCACGTAGGATCTCGCCGCCGTCGTGAGATCCGAAGCTGGGTAAAATCGTGTGTGCAATCCCGTCACTGGAACCCTCCACGTTCTTCCCCACCTCCTCTACGGTACGTATGAATACTTCTAGTAGTTCCGCGTTACCAATACCTCGACAATCGTGATTTGTTCCACGGTTTCTAAAATTTTATTCCACTTATACTCGTGAGTTGTTCCATGGACTAAAATTTTGTTCCTCCTATAATCATGATTTGTTCCGCGGACCGAAATTTTGTTCCCCCTCTAATCGTGATTTGTTCCGCAGACCAAAATTTTGTTTCCCCTGTAATAGTAATTTGTTGCACGTTGCTAAAATTTTGTTCCAATTATATTAGTGAGTTGTTCCATGGACTAAAATGTGTTCCTCCTATAATCATGATTTGTTCCGTGGACCAAAATTTTGCTCCCCTTGTAATCGTGCTTTGTTCTCCGGTTTCAAATTTTTCGTTCGAGTTATAGTTGTGAGTTGTTCCATGGACTAAAATGTGTTCCTCTTATAATCCTGATTTGTTCCGCAGACTCCCAAATTTTTGTTGCCCTCATAATCATGATTTTTTTTTGTTTTTTCGTTCACACCTTTTTGTTTTCCTTTTTAACCAGATTAATATTTTTTCCATCATTTTTCATTATTCATTTATTCTAAGTTTTGTTCCCCCTAAAGAAGAGATTTGTTCCACAGATGCTAAACTTTCTTTCCACCAGTAGTCGTTGCGACCATTTGTTCCTCGCTCGTTGAATTTTTTTTCTTGAGATGTCATCAATTTGTTCCTATTGGTGACGTGATTTGTTCCACAGGTACAAAATTTTGTTCCTCCTATAGATGGTTATTGTTCCTCAACCACAAAAGAGTTCCACTTAGGTAAAATTTTCATCCGTGCCAACTTTAACTATTTGTTCTTTGGTTCAATTTTTGTGTTCCTCTTACTATAAAAATTAGTTCCATTAATTTTTTTCCTGGATGTACGGTTTGTTCCCTCTGTTGTACCTTTTTGTTCCCATGTGTATAACTATTTATTCCTTCTTAAGAAAGATGGGTTCCTCAGGGTATAAAGGTTTGTTCCTTTTTTACTGTTTTTTTTTTCACGTGGTCTGACATTTTGTTTCACTTTGTTAATATTCTTGTTTTGTTGGACGTCGTGATTTGTGTTCCTTATGTGTCAATTTTTGTTCAACTTGGTCTATATAATTTTTCACCCGCATAGGCGTGATTTTTTCCTTGGGTGCTATTTTTTTCCACTTGTTCTAAATTTTTGTTTCTCTCATACACGACATTTGTACCAAATGCTTATTATTTTCTAAATTTTGTTCTTTTCCTGTTTTTCATTTTCTTTTCCGGCATAAGCCTTATTTTGCCCATGTGAACTAATCTTTGTCACTCTAGGTGCTAATTTACGTTCTCACATAAAAAAAATCTGCACTTTTGAATTGTTTGTGAGTTTTCTTATCATGCTCACGTACATGTAAACCACAAGGTTGCATGCTTACAAAAGGAGAATAAAAGAATAATTTATTTGCTGGAGGAATAATTCCCATTTAGACAGCACGTGGTCAACTACATCTGCGCGTACATGTGCATGTACAGCGAGCTACCAGGGAAAACGAACGAGCCTTTGACCGGCCGTATTTCCTCTGCGGATAGGTAGCGTGACGCTGCGCGTACAGCGGTACAGGTGCGCCCCAGAAACGAGCTAGCGCTACCTCGACAACGGAGTGAGAAAAGAACCAGTTTATAAACGATCACTCCCTTTGACTGGGCAGAAATTCAGGACGTGCGTCTGCGGTGTGTGCTGAAGCTATAACTGTGCATAACCGAACCGAAAACCGAAAACCGAACCGAAAAAACCTAACCGCAACCGAAATTCCGGTTTTCCATGGTTAGTGGTTAGGTTATGGTTAGCAAAATACCTAACCGAAAGGACAATGGTTAATTCGGTTTTAAACCGAAAAACCACTGGTTTAACCGAAATAACCGAAGAGACTAGTCCAGCAAAGAATTCCGGTCTAGAAGCCCAGCCCAACTTGACGTAACCTGTTAAATAGCATGTACGCTGTGTAACAATCAAAACTGCTCAGTGACCTACTGGTTAAGACGGCTAAGCTTCTGTTTTCAGGTCGTGTAAGTGCAGAGTTCGAATCCCAGTTTTGTTCTTTTTGTAGGTTGGCCGAAATTTTACTGTTTTTTTGTCCCTTATTTTTGCAACACATCAAATTCGGTCATAAAAATATAGAAATGAAATTTATGGGCATAAAAGTTATGCGTTAATATCAAATTCGCGTCAACTTTGGTTAGTTTGGTTATTACCGAAACCGAACCGAAATTAAATGGTTATTACCGAAACCGAACCGTATTCTCGTACAAAACCGTATTTACCGAAGTATCAAAACCGAATTTACCGTATAACCGTATAAACCAAACCGAATTAACCATATTAACCGAACGCGCAGCCGGAGCTGAAGCCAGCAGAAAACAGATGACTGTCCCGTGGTGAAGTCAGAGCAGCATAACGGTAAATGGGCCGCCATCAGCCAGCCCAACCAGGCGATTCCAGAGCTGGGAATCGCCCGGGCGCCAGGGAGGAGGACCCGAAAAAGCGACAACCTGCACAGATCTTGACGCACTAAATCCATTTGTTGACGAGATGACTGAGATTTAGCTAATTTTCAGGCTATTAGCAAATGATTACTTATTATTTGCTCCGAATTAAATTTTAACGTGTGGGATACAGAGTATTCGAGGAGTGCACTGTGGCTGAGGGAAGCAAAACGCGATACTCTGCATTTTTACAGGTCGACGTGATGCTCATCTAATCTCAACAAATTTTATTTCATATCTAACAGACTTGAATGTGTGCAATTGATGAACAAAGGCAGCGAATTGGAAACTACTACTGTAGCAACTACCGAGAAGCAAAAGATAGAACACACAAGCAGAAACTAATTAATATTGGGGACAACAAACTAAACGATGCTAGAATGAAGGAAGGACACATGGCATGACACTGACCTGCGAACGTGGTGACGACGAGCTCGTAGTAGCTTCCGATCTCGACGCCAACGAGGTTGACCACCTCCCCCTCCCGGATTTCCTCCCCGTCCTTTTCCACCTTGATGAACTCGTAGTAGCACATGTTGGGCAGCAGCGTGTACGCCACCTCCTCTGGCCGATCGAGCGGCCGGAGGTTGATCCCGAAGTAGCACTCCGAGGACGCGTACATCGTGGACACCAGCGGCAATCCGCCGCCGTAGAACTCCAGCATCGGCACGTACTGTGCCATCGAACCCGTCACGACGACGTCGATGTACTTGGTCCTGGGCCACAGCCGCCTCACGATGCCCTGCCACGATCCGGCCGCGCACTCGGCGGCGATGGCGTCGGCGAGAGCAGGGTCCGGCTGGGACACGACCCTGGAGACGGCCTCCCGGCACGCAGTATCGGTGACGCGCGTGCCGTCGACGCTGCCAGCGCGGATGTCGTCACAGAGCGCGCGCCAGTTGCACTCGAGGAACTTAACGGCGCGGAGGAAGGCGGAGGCGAAGACGGCGCCGGCGTGCAGCACCTCGCCGCGGCGGACGAGGCCGCAGAGAAGCTGAGCGTACATGCTCTGCTGGCTGTCCGGGCAGAGAATGGCCTCGTCGGGGCTCGTGTACCGCGAGTACGGGCTGTCAGGTCGGCGGCGGAAGTGGCTGCTCTTGTAGTAGCTCGTCAGCACCGGGCGCGCCACCAGCCCCGCCGGCGTCACAATCTCCGGCTTCACAAACAGCAGATACATGTCCCTACCTTCGTCCAGCCCTTCCACGTATCTGCGTGCCAACAACATGCACATCACCAGTTACACCTGTGTCCGAGCAGCGCGCACCGGCGCATGCTTGATGTGTGTGCGTGCGCCTGGAATGGAATCAAATGGCTAGTAGTAGTACGACGCACGACTTACTTGTTGATGATGGGGACGAGGAGGTTGTACATGAAGGTCTTGCGGTCGAGCTCCTCCTCCGTCACCGGCATCAACTTCGGCTGGCCGCCCGACGTGCCGGAGCTGCACGGTCGTCGTGATTGGATAAATTACTAGCGAGTTTGGTATCACAGACAGTTTAAGCAAACTAATGCCGTCGCGCCCTACCTTGTGAGGACTGAGGAGCTCGGTGATGGGCATGGAGGAGATGACGTTGGAGCGAGCACCGTTAGCGATGCGCTCGATGTACGACTTGACGTCCTCGTACTCGACCACCGGCACGCACTCCCTGAACGCCGCGGCGAGCTTATCGGCGCCGTGGCTGCCTTCGATGTCGCCAAGGAAACCGCGGAGGTATTCCGTGCCGCTGTTCCTGGTGAGGATCTCCGTGAGCACGCGCTGCTGGATTGCGCCGGCGTGGGTGGTCAGGTCCTCGATGAGCTTCAGGCACGCCGGACCGTCGTGCGGGTCGCACGCCAGGATGGTCGGGGGCAGGGTCAACGGTGGGATTACTGGCGACGTCGATGAGGTCAATGATGAAGATGAGATGTGGTCATGGTCGGGCTCAGGAGAAGTGGACGTCGTTGTCGACATTGCTAGATCCATGCATGCATGCACTACTCGCTGTGCCAGGACATGGAGGAGGGGCTTGTGCAGCTACTGTATTTATGGCAGGAAGTGAGCTGCTCTTGGTCTCCATGTGGTACTCCAAATATACATCTCATCATAGATGAAACTTAATTAGCTGTTTGGTTTAATATTTGCAACAAATTTATGGGAAGCAGAGCAGAGCACAAGGCAGCGTGTGCAACTTATTTGTGTATGTGAAGGGCCTACACGAATGTGACATGTCTTGGAGCTTGTGATGCGATGCAGGTATTATGGGTCAAAGGTTCGTTCATATGTTGCCTCTCCTTGACCTCGATCGGTACTGTATTAATTTGTGTTTTATGAGTGGTGACGACTGCTGAAATACCATAGATTGATCCCCAGATTTTAGTGACAGATCTTTAACACTAGTAGACAAAGAATGTTATGACAGAAAACTACTCACACAGAGATATGTAACAAAAATTAAGTTTCCATGAATTATATGACAGGCTCGTTCAATATGATTTATTTTCCTTTATACTCATATCATAGGGAACTGACCTACCATTAACATATACAAAACTAAATGCGAAGACAAAATGCTGCATCTGAGACTTGCACTTCTTAAAGCTGGCCTTCTGACAAACTGCAGATTCTAACAAGGAAATATATAGGTGTAAAATAGTGGAGTTCCTTTGATGCCTTGTTCAATTAACACTGAAACTGTAATTTTCATCAGCAATATTATTTCTGTTGGATCCGTATCATTAGGAAAGTACTGCTAATGCTTCTAGAGGTTTATTTATGTCGTCCTATCTGTAACATGCTTTCAATTATTCAGTACGTTTTCCAAAAGAATTATTCAGTACGTTCTTTCATGCTTATTGTATTGGTGTTCAGATGCCTAATTAACTGCTTAAGATTGGGTATGCCTCAATAATCTGAACCGACTAGACACTAAGTTTGTCTCAGACAGAAATATTTCCAAGCAAAATATAATAATATTAGTACAGTAGAAGATTCAATTGTATGCTCCCTGCACTGTTCTATCATTTGACAACTCTGATTTATTATTTAATGAGTCAAACTATTAAGCCAGATTCAGATGATTCAGTTGGTCAGGAAAGCAAAAGAATTTAGAGTGATCACAAGATCAGATTTTCACCAGCAGTCCATTATTTGTCTCTTGCTACCACACGATTTGAGATTACCGGTTGACTTAATTCCTTCAGTTGCCCCTGAAATTGGCAAAGATAGTGCTTTCTTACCCCCGTTTGTTTAAAATTAAAATAAATTTTGCTTTCTTACCTTAATCTACTCTCTGGCCTATCATTTATATACCATATACACTCCAAGACTGGACCTCTGCAAATTTTTATTTGTACAAATTGTAACTGACTTTAGCAACTTCCTGCACAATGTGTGTTACGCAACTTGTTATTTTTAGTTCTGTAGCAAATGCTAGATGGCTTCAGCCAACTTTCTGCACACTGTTTGTTTCGCAACTTGCTTTAGTATGTTCTTGATTATTAGTATAACTAGTTGAATACCCATGCGTTGCTACGGATTAATAAAGGCTGAGAAATATTGTTTATACTATCATTACAATTCATGAATAATGTCCCTACAAATTATGACTTCGTTGCGAGAAGCACAATGATCACGTTCCACTTGTTTCTCCTCATTGTATAAAAAAGATTGATGGTACTCCAAAATATCTAAAATCCACTCAACATCAAAAGAGATTCAAGAAAAACTATAATTGAACATTGTTTCAATAAGAAGTTATGGACTCATTATGCATGTACAAAATCAGAAGTATAAAAAAAAAGTTGATAGTACTAAAAAAAATATCTAAAATCCACTTCGACTTCAAAAGAGTTTAAAAAAAACTTTTGATAGACCCTAGAGACAAGGAAAAAACCGCTGACTGTATCGACACGAATTTTGTTGTAAGTCGGGTTTTTGCTCACCCGTTGCAACGCACGTGCATATTACCTAGTAGAAACTAAAGACTTGGCTGACCATTCCTTATTCTCATGATGCACTTAACAATTCCTTATTAGGGAGGTGCATGCGCGGTTGACGCACACAAGACACCGTACATGGTGTCAAGGTATAACATCCTCTCAAACAAACCATGACTACAGTGCTTTCTAGAAAAAGTGTATTCAGAAGAAATAAAGTACACATTCCTCCCAAATAGTACCAACTTATTAAATCAGTTCTCAAGAAATAGAGTAGCCATGAATGTTTAATAAACGAAAGGGAATGTGAATGTGTGAGATGATGAAGATAAGAGAAGCAAATTTAAGTCATTTATGTTACTACAGTACACATTTGCACCATCATTTTCCTTATAAGATGGACAAAACAATACAGATAAAACAATTATTTACCAAATGAAGTACACTATCCTTGATGAAGTCTTCCACGGCCAGCTCCTTCACCGCATAGTGGGAGTCATACTATGAAACGAAGTATACTTGCCCCCTCTACCTTTTTCTTTTAGACCTGGAGTTCACCATCCCACAAACGCGCCTTGATCCCAGCTGACTAAACGAGCGCCCTCTCCACAAACAAGCTGAGTTCCACCGTGGTGACCATCAAACGGCCGCACCCGGACTGGCTCCATTCCTCTTGCAACACCACACCGCCAGATTTATGTATAGGTTGCCTGCCGCCGAACTCATAGGCGACAAAGTAATATCTCGAGACATGGTTCAAGAGATGTTCTAACCCACAATCATGAAAAAGCAAGCCAAGTTTGACTGCCCTGCGACAAATTTCGACACCAATCACCATCATATGTCCTCTTTTCCCACCGTAGCCTACAATAAAACACATCAGACTCATCAGTATGATATTATGTCCCTCTAAAAAAATTATGTGTTGTCAGGTTCTCAAAACTAAGAAAATGCTCCATAGTATTAGTCAGCGCCCCCAAATGGCTAATCTCCCTACATTAGGTGACGCACAATAATTCCGCTCCACCCTTAGCATCGGTAACACATAATAAGAGCTGGCAACAGATGACAAAGTCCACATATATGTAATGTGACACAAGATACAACTTGAAACCTAAGTAAAACACTACAGCATAGTGTCGGAAAGTGATATGTTCCCTTATGTTCTTAAAAACAAATTCAGTATAAGCATATGTTTATTTTTTGAGAACTAAGATAGCAGAGCATTGATGTTTTGCATACATAATACTGCTATTATGAATCTATGAATGAACAAAGAGATTTTTTTTTGGCATACTGAAGTATAATCGATAACATGGTACTGTCGCAGTTCTCAAACTACAAAATATGGAAAGGAAGCTCTTGTACAGCGGAAAATTGTCATCCTGAAGTATAATCGATAATATGGTATTGTCTCATTTCTCAAACTATAAAAGGAGCAAACTGCTGACGCCTCTGACCAGCCATATCACGGACGCAACGACCTTAAGGTTTTGTTCTTCCGAAGATTAAAATTGACAACATGCTTTGAGATATTTTGTGTCTAGTTAGAGAACCTTAATACATCCTACAAATTTTGGACCTAATCTGATGCTTGACGGAGGAACTTGGATGCCCAGGTTGCTGCTGCCCATGATTAATGTACCCCCGGGTTCTGATTTCTGAATTAATGGGCCTTAAGGTCTACTGCCCATGTGTTCAACCTAGCTATAGGCATTCCAACAACACAAAAGCTGCAACATAGCACAAGATACACCTTATAAAATATTGTGTTTGATCTGATCGCTTCCTTTCCACACCTTATAAAACATAGCACAAGAACACAAACCCGTGCATTCCAAGTTGGACAGCCTCAACAGACCGGACCAGACATATGAGGTTGATTAGAATCAAACCATTCTGCATAATATGGTAAACTGCTACTGTTAGTATGTTACTGACCTGATCTAGAGCATAGGGTATAGCGGACTACATTCCAGCTGCCTGCTCTCCGAGTCTTCTCCACAACAATAACGGGTTGAACATTTATACAATCCTCACAAGTCACAACCACAAACATGACAGCGACATACATTCATCCGACAATGATAAAAAGATTTGCTGAGCTATTCCTGCATCACATAACAAATAACTTAGAATCTAGAGAAATCACTATCAAGAATAAGCAATGATTGTGTAAATAATAGCTTAGCATTATAAAACAGCCATCATCTAGCTAGCAGGAAAATAGAGCTATCGAGATTGCAAAGCGGTAAACTATATGCCACTGTATTGAGATTAAACCAACATCTCACATGCCGTGTGCAGAGCAATAAAAAATAAACTCTAAGGTCAGCAATACGCAGTTGTTGAGATGTACTTGCAGTATCTCAAGTCCAACCTTTTCACATCAAAGTTGCACACGGGTAACGCAAAAACAATTATGGATATGTTGGCGAACAGAAGATGTTGCTTATTCAGTAGAAGGATCCGGCGAAAGTTGCGGCGCTTGTGGTTGCCCAAACTTGGCGTTCGGCAGCCTTCGTTGAGGAAGTGCCAACCTGCAGGATGCGAAGAGGCCATTTGGATTCTGATCCGCCCGCAGCCATAACAGCCAGCAACACGCGTCATTGCCGCCGATACAGCCAGCTGACAAAGAAGGATCCTCAGCAATCGCGGCTGGTGGGGTAGAGGTTGCCAGAGCGCAGATGGCGGATTTTCTTGCCGCCTTGCCGGAAGCGCAAGCAGAAGCTGCAGATCGCGCGGGGGCGTGGGTGAAGGGGACGGAGCAGGGGACGACGGCGAGTAAGCACAGAGCTGGGTCGATGCTCCACCGTGACTCCCCGGCTCTGACTCCGGCGCCGTCGGCTTGCCTCCCAGCAGTGTGCCCGCCGCCTCCCACCGCTGCACCACGAACCACCGCAGCGATGAGGAACTGAACGTCTAGGGATCGACTCCGGCGGTCGGTGACTCAATTCCATCGCCAGAGGACTGAACTCGCCGGCGGCCGGCGAGAATTGGACGGCGGCCGGCGTGGATTGGACGGCGGCGTGGGTGGAGTTGATAATCGATAGGGTTCGTGGGGAGATTGGTTGGCAGAGGCGACATGTTGGAGGAGGCAGTTCGGCCACTCAGCGGTGGCACCCAACGTAATATTCTCATCCCTGAAGATCGACCAGAGACGTGAAGATGTGAGCGTGCGGCTACGATGCGTCCAATCGTCTGCCGATCGAGGCAGACCAGCGGCAGACCATGGACGGACGTACCATACGCATCATCACGACCGCAGACTCCCATTTAATAGTAAAGATAAGGAAACTAGTGATCGACTATATATGTCTGCATTGGAAAGAGGCAAGAATTGTGGTAAAAACACAACTAACTTGACAGCAAACAACTTTGCATATCTACCTGAAAACAATATCTTCAAAATAGCTTGTTTTGTTAATGCAATCAGTATAAAGGGGATCTGCTGGATTAGATGGCTTATATTGAAATAACAGCAAAAGCTGCAAATTTATAGGGTCCAGTAGATCCGCGAAAAAGGCAGGAAAGCAGGAGGAAAACAAGGGTGAACATATCAAGTGGTTTGATTTATTAAATGCCAAAACCATTTGTTAATACTCCTCCACGCAAATTGTGCTATATTGATATTGAAATCAATGAAGGATAAATATCTAACCGCAAGAAAACAAAATAGCATTCACTATAACCACTAGGGACCAACAATAAGTTGAGATATCCAATTAAGATGACATGACCCAGTGAATGACGACACACTACATGCTAAATAGTGCCTCTTGCCAAGATAAACATTTTGGATGATGTGTTTTGGGTGGCCTAGTTAGGGGTCACCACTTTTTATCTTGTTTCTTCTAAAAAGGTCAATGCTGACCAAAAGGTTATTCTTGTTCGAAGCACATTTCCTTTCTTTCTTACAACTGGCACACCGAGTAAGTGTTGGACTTGGCTTAGGCCCATTAAAAAAATCCTAAAAAATCTCAAAGGTTCATTCATGCATGACAAGATATGGGACTAAGTTTAGTATCATATTGATAGTGGAGAGGGAATTCGACTAGCTTCTAAGGGATTAATGGTTACCGTTCTACCATCGAGTACGCGCTTCACAAGAGGAGTGCTATACACGCTTCCTTCCTCCGCAATGTTGCCCAAATTAACTGTGATTAATTATGAATCATTGGTAGACACCCTAATGGTAATTATCTGTATCTGATTCGAATGTGTGCTAGCCTGCTAGGCAACCCTAGCCGCATCCACCTCTTCGCGATGTCGCACCAGCTCCTCAGTTCCTTTTACCATACTGCTCGTTTCATCGACTAGTTCATTCGCGACATGCGATTTCTTCGACTACGAGACCTTCATTGCAATGACCGGTGACAACATTGACGATGTTTCTACCTAATCCACTATGGTTGTACCACCGTCCAACAGGTATAAAATCATTGTGTTCCCGACATTGTCCATATACATCATATGCAATTGAGACATAGATGCTAGATCTTTACATGTTGATTTATTGGATATCTAGTTTGACTAATGATACTCCCTCCGATCCGAAAAATATGTTGCCAGGTATGCCTAGAATTTGTACGTACCATGATGTTTCCTCCCGACACTTACGGATCGGAGGGAGTAGTTAATTTTGTAAATGTCGTCGACATGATATTAATTTGGCTTAAACTAATTCAGTTGGCTGGTACTCATTATTATTCTTGGTGTTTGACGAAAAGCAAAACAAAAAGAGATGACAAACAAACACTATATATGGAACTTTGTATCTTTATTGATCATTGTATTGAATATAAAGTACATGTACATGCTCCCATAGGAGTTTACCTATTTTACCTTCTACAACAATGAAGGAGATCTGACTGAGAAGATTGCGTGTAGTCCGCTGATTTCCGGCGCTTTTGCAAAGCATCTGGTTAATTACATCCGCAGGATCAAGCCTACAGAAAACCTCCGATTAAGCTGCGTCGTAGTCGTCGTCGTGCTATATGAACCATGAGAAGAAGAGTAGTTTTGTTCTGCCGAAACACGATCACGAGATGATCTCGACATGCGTAATTAAGAGTGATATTGCATAGATGAAGAGGGTGGCTTTTGCCTCGTCGGTGCCCAGCCATATAGCCCGAACTTCATCAAATTGGACATGTGTATGTGTTGCTTTTGCCTCGTCGGTGCCCCGCAACGGTGTGTGCATCTCATCAAAATTAAGACGTGTTGATACACAGTGATCGAGCCTCGTCGTCACATAGTGGTGATTCTATCTAGTCTCGTCGACACTAGACATAAGATAAATATGATGATTTTGACCAACGTCTCATAGAGATTAGGCCATGGATTTGAGCTAGACAATTGATAAAGCATGTCTTTACTCTTTTTTGATAAAGAAACGCCTTTGTGGGAAACAAGGTTGTACACCGCCGATGTAGATGAGACAATCAAACGATAGACTTTGTGATGATTCTCGTATACTCCGCATGAACGACGTTGGTAAGGCGGTCGTTGCTATGGTTATACTTCACATGGGGCGACATTGATGAGACGGTCGCCACCACGGTTGTAGATTTTCACGTGGGCGACCTTGATGAAGTGGTCAGCACCACGGTTGTAGATTTTTACATGAGCGACGATGAGGCGGTCAGCACCACGTTTGTAGATCGAATAATGGGCGACGTTGATGAGGCGGTCAACACCACGTTTGTAGATCGACACATGGGCGACGTTGATGAGGCGGTCGCGCCATGGTGGTAAAGATTGCTGCATGGCCGACGTTGATGAGACGGTCGAACCATGGTGGTAAAGATTGATGCACGGCCGACGTAGATGAAACTGTCGCACCACAACGGTAAGGATTCTCGGTGTAGCCACGTTGATATTGTTCTTTCTCCATCACACAACGAACAATGATACGATCCGATCTTAACACATCTTACCATGAAGACCCGAGACGAATTGAGACATGTCGGCAAAGCGTGGCCACTCCGTGCTCCGGCGAGATGCAATCGTGGTGGTTTGTGTGTTTAGTTGAGTTGTGTTTGCGGCAAAGAGGAAGGAAACGATCCGATCTCGCTTCTCCCTGCGCGTGCGTGGCTGGCGTCTCCCGCCTGGTGTGTACGTGCCTCCCTTTGGACGGGCGACTGGTGCCTGTATATAGGCGTTCGGTAGGGCTTGCCGATCACGTATTCGTTTGCTGAAAACGCGTGGTGGTTTAACCATCGAGGCTTATCTGTTGAGCACATGACGTCATGCATGAGGTCAGCTGTACAAATACCGCCGTAGTTACACAAGTAGCAAGGTTCCAATGTCCTATGGGCCCATCACTTCTTCTTTATTTCTTTTGAACGTGGAATTCCATGCATGCCTCGTATTTGCATGGGATGGGACAGTTAACGTGAGCCAAACGATCAGAACTTTGGTACTCCGTAGCTCATTTGTACGTGTATAATTCAATATTTCCAAAGATCATAATACTTATAAGGTGAGCCGAAATATCAATCTGTTTGCACCATGGCACGGTGGATAAGGAACTCTATAAAATGTGTCCAATATCATATATGTATTCTTTGATAAATATTTTGTACAATGTGGGACCCACACATCATTGACAAGAATTTGTTAACTCATAGCTATATTATGAATTTTTGGTACAAAAATTCATCCAACACTTGGGATGTTGTGATAATCATACTCCTAAAGTCCTAATCAGTTTTATAGACGTTCGTGGTTGCTTGCATGTATATACTCCAAAGAGATGCATACATATATAGGCCACGGAGGACCACAACGCACCAATCCTTCTCTAGTTTCAGAAGATAATATTATGGGGATTGGGGAAGTACAACCGCAAAAGACTTTGTCCCGAGGACCACAGGACACTGGTGAGATCACACCATTCCCTTGCGTCCCATTCGGATACACTTTTACGGGTACAAACCATACTCAAAGTCCCCCTCAAAGAAAAAGAGAAAATAAAGCATACTCAATGTCTAGTGAACTAAACGATGTTCCAAAATGTTATCTTAGGCATTTTGTGTGTAATTCTTGTTAGTATTTCAAATAATTTGAAATTGTATTTAGGGTGATCTCAAGAGATCAACAGGTGTACAAAATCTTATCTTGCACACTAGTCAGTATATACTAATTCAGTTTTGCCTGAAGCAAGTGCTGTCTCTCTTTATCGAAAAAAAAAAGTGTTGTCTCTGATTCTAATCATTTGTCAGGACAAGCACGCACGGAGACCATAGCGCAACAGATCCAAGAAAACGAGTGGTCCTTACTCCTTAGACATAAAGATTGCAGATCAGAAGAAGCAATGACACAAGGAAAGAGATTAAGAACAAAGCAAGTTGTGCATTGTGAAACCTTGGAAGATCGATCACCAATCGGAGACAGACCACATGAGCACAAGGGTTGGCCTTATTCGTGAGTCTAAATTTCTTTTTCAGTGAAGGATACTAATTTGGCCAAATTAGTTCTTTGTTTTTGCTAAGCAAGTATGGTACACTAAAGAAACTCCTTAATCCTCCATCCAAGAAGGTGCACATGACCCGTGCTGTGCACATGCATCATTTGATCGATCTTCCATTGATCTTGCACGGCGTGCATGATCTCATCTTGCAGGTAGCTGGCTCATATTATTACCGTGGAACGCGCGCCGACCAAATCTACAGGCTTATGGAATTCTTGATCGAATGTAGCTAACTACTGTACCATCTAGGATAATTTTTACTGCAGTCTAGAAAATCGATGAGTCACATGCATGCTTTGATTCCAACTGCATCTTCCTTGCCGGTGATGCCTTTCTGTCCATCTGAAGATGGCACCTTCACAATTCCATCGCTCATACTCACTCCGTTCCACAATATAAGATGTTTTAGCCTTTTCTCACATTCACATGTATACACATGTATCTAGTCATGTTTAGTGTATATGTACATTTAGTTTGGTATGAATCTAGACAATATGTGTAACACCTAAAATATCTTATATTTTCGAACGTAGGGAGTATATATGTTCCGTCACTCATGGGCCAATGCCCGGTACCGTCAAGAGATAATCAGGAGCCAGCACCGTAAAGCCTATACGTCGCTCATTAGCAGCATGGTAGCCTCACGCCGCCTGAAGGAGCCGCTGACGGGCTGGCCCCGTTTTTTCTTTGTTTGTCTCTGCTTCTTTTTTTCTTTTTTCTTTGCTTCTTTGCTTCTTTTTCTTTTACTTTTCTGTTTTTATTTTTTCACTTTTTATCATTTTGAATAATCTTCGGATTTAAAAAATTAAGAATTTAAAAATGTTCAGAATCAGAAAATGTTCAAATTGAAAAATTGTTCAGATTCAAAAAATGGTAAGATTGAAAAATTGTTCAAACTCAAAAAACTTTAGATTTCAAAAATATTCATAATTTGAAAGTATTTTTCAGATTTTTAAAATGTTCAGATTCGAAAAATATCCAGATACAAAAAATGTTTAGATTCAAAAAAATGTTCACATACAAAAATTGTTCAGATTCGAAAAATGTTGAAACTCAAAAAAATGTTTAGATTTCAAAAATACTAGAAGGGTAAGGCGCGCGTTGCCGCGCCCAATTGATATTGGAGTATAACATGTCTTTAGTACTCAATACGTGTGAATAACTTCATTAGCTAAAAGAGTATTTGTTTTTACTTTATCATCTTTATTGTCTAGCAATGTATTTTTTGCTATCGCAAACCAAATTCATTTCACACTAAACATTAGGGGTAAATAAAATATTTAGAATATAGAGAGATATGTCTTGATACTTTTGAGATAACGAAGTCACGACGCCACTAGAGTATCATTCGGCATTGGTACTAAAAAATGCGCGGCCCAGTAGAGGTCAACGTGTGCGGCGCACCCGCATGGCGCCGCTAATGAGCGCCATATAGGAGCGCCCAGCCAGCACCACCCGGGAGTCCAAGGGAACTCCTACACCACGCTCCGCAGCGGCGCTTCACGCTTGCGCCGCCTGATGCAGTGCTCCATGGGCCGCATCAAAAGCGGCCCAATAAAAAAGTATTGTTATGTGTTTTCGTTTTTCAAATATGTACATTTTTCAACTGTAAACATTTGAATCTGAACATTTTTTCAAAAACTATTTTTTCAAAATCAAAATATTTTTGAAAAAATATAAAAATGAGTAATTTAAAATATGAATATTTTTTAAATTCGGAATAGATTTTGAACCTAAGAATTTTAAAAAAATGTGAATCAATGTCGCATGTCCTTTAAATCTCAGCACCCTGTGACCTGTGACGCAAAACAAGCCCAATCTCTAGAGGGTGTGTTTGGTTGGTCGCATAACATTCATATTGTCGTGTCATCAAAAATAGACACCGGGGGTGCGACCCACCCCCTTTGTAGATTCGTCAATGGGGCGCAACACGAACTGGACTCGCACTAAAATGGATCTCCGACGAACAAGCACGAGGACACGAAATTTTACCCAGATTCAGGCCGCTCGGAAGCGCAAAACCCTAAGTCATGCTTGTCTGTTTGAATGATAGATATGGTGGAGTTTACAAAGGGCAATTCTTATTGCCGGGGATCGAGCTGCTCTACCGCTATTTGGCTACTCTGATTTTTGGGTTGCGTCTATCCTGGTTGAGATGGGAGGAGGACCGATCTCTCTCGGTAGCCCAGACCCTCCTTTTATACCGTAAGGGGTTACCGCAGGGGCAGTCGAACACGAGGCACAACCTTTGGGTGGCGCATGCACTGGTCCTTGGAGACCGCATCATAAGGTGGCCTCTGTCGGGTCATGATGTTATCTTGAATGAGACGGGACGCTGCTGCCACCGCTGACGAGATGGGGCGCTGCAGCTGGCACGTCGCCATGATGGCCGAGATGCTCGACAGGGCTATGTCACCCCGTACTATTAGAGGAACGCCAACCGACGACGTGGGCAGTGGCGTGAAGGGTGCCGAAGCACACGTTGTAGCGGACCGAGCCGCCCCTCCTCGGGAAGGCGTGAAGGTGTCTCGGGATGGGACCAGGGCGTCAGGGTAGGCATCATGGGTGAGTGGCACACAATGTGCTTGGGAAGTGAGCACTCGACCAGCCGCCTTGGGGTAGCGCTGGTTCCGTGGGCCGGTCGTGGTGGGGACTCCGTCTTATAGTCTCGTCGCTGCTTCTTCCCTGAGGTGCCTCGGCTATGGCCCCACAAGCCGTTCGTGCGGGGGACCTCTGACCCTGCTGGAATGACAGTTGCCCCCGGGTGTGAGCCCGGTACCACCCGTGTGGTTACCAGGTCATGCCCTAGAGGTGGGGGTCACTACTGTACTGGTTCTGGGACGCCTACGTGCACCGCTTTTGTCCACTCCTTCACGCTCTTCCTGGAGCTGGCCACCTGGTTATCTGCGTGAGTATAGAGAAACGTTGGATAGTCATGCATGTCACGAAGATGACCTTGGAAAATCGCGGCGGTCAACAGAGGTGGTAGTGGACAGAGATAATGGGGAGGACCGAACGCCCCTCGGGGCCATAAAATCCCGGGCTACGGCCCTTCGAGCCTCCTCCAAATCCGTCTGCATCTGCCCTTGCGTCTTCTAATCGCGGCCTCCACGTTCCCAGTAGCCGTGTTGTATCTATGGCGAGGACCCCCAAGAGCAAGTAGCGCAGGCGTTTGCCCCCGCCCGAGTCACCCCGTGCTGTAGAGGAAAGGGGCGCGTGCGGCCAGGGCCGAGGGTGGGGTCGAGCCCGCGGCTAAGAGTGTGGTCGTGGCCGTGTGGTCGGGCAAGGCCGGGTCGCGGCCTAAGCAGCACGACGCGCCCTCCCTCCCTTACCCTCCCTCTGGGTCCTTGCTACCCGACCTTCGCGGCTTGGAGTTCATGATGCTTCCGTGACGTGACCTTGGGGTCGCCACAAGCTCCCGACCCGGCTTGCGTGGATGCTGGAAGGTCAAGAGCCGCGTAGCCTGACACTTCGCCTGGCGGGCTGTCCCAAGGGCGCCTGGCAGGTGGAGTTGAACTTCGATGGTGAGGCCAGGTGGTGACTACTTTGGTGGAGAGTAGATGTCGGGCGGCGGGGAGTAGCTACCTCCCGGCATGACCCACGTAGCCTCGCCGGAAGGACGAGAGGCGCGGGCAGGAAGGGTCCGCATGACGGACAGTGAAGAGGTCGCGCTAGAGCCACATGGGCTCGACACGCTTCCCTTCGTTGCTCCCCCGATTAGCCCGGGCGTCCGTGTGAGGGGGATCGAGTTTCTCTCTTCCATTCTTGAGTGTCGTCTGGCGGAGGTCTTGAGCATGCTTAGGGAGGAGGACGCGGGTAACCTGTAGCCTACGGTTGATCCAGCTCCTCGACGCACTGGAAGAGGTGCTGGAGGTGAGATCACCATTCCCCTTTCTTCCCTGCTGGAGCAAAGACATCCTCGTTGTGCCCGAGGGTGGTCCAGCCCTCTGGCTTGAGGCTTGCCATGTAACTGTTTCTTGACAACCTTGTACCCTCACGCAGTGCGAGAGGGGCAGCGGTCATGTAGGAAGTGTGCTGCTTCCACGAAAGCTTCTCCCAACGATCTCGGTCGTTCACGAGGCAGATCCTCACACCGCCGTGAATCCCCCGTTGTAAGCAAAGGAGGAGCGCATTCCCTTCTCGGGGCACACTAGGAAGGAGCACGAGGAGCGGTTATGAGCTTCTACAACTCATATGACGCACAACCCCTATCTCTAGCCGTCCATTTCCGCGATTGAACGGCTGAGATTTGACGTTTAATGCGTTGAACGTTCAACCCATTCAATGAAAAATCTAGATCATTTAATCGCGGGAATGGATGGTCGAGATACGGGTTACACGCCATATGAGTTGTAGAAAATCCGTTTTTCACGAGGAGTGCACTTTTGCCCTCAGCGTAGTAGTTTGACTCATGCATTTATCTTAAGGTAGATCATTAAATGTCCGGTATGCCATCTAGCATAATAGAATCAATCTGTTGTGAGAACTTGCCTGTAGCAAGATGGTTAGGAGGGTGGTTGTACCCCCAGCCCACCAGAGTTCAAACCCCAGGTTTGACGCTGGTGTTTCTCATTTAGGCGGAATATTCTTCAGTGGGAGGCGACGTTCCCGTCGACAGCGAGACGCCCGTGGTGAGTTCGTCAATCTCAAGACCTGATCCGCCGGCTCAGTCTCTCGGAGGTGCTCATAGGGGTAGGGCGTGCGTGTGTGTGTTCATAGGGGTGAGTGTATGCGCGTGTATATGAGCGCCTGTGTTGTATTGTGTTTCACAAAAAAAAAAGAATCAATCTGTTGTAACCACCTTGTGGTTTTCATTGTGTCGCTGACTGCACCTTTCTGGATTGAATTGATATTCTTTGTAAATTGTGGTCTCGTCACGTTGGAGTTGGGCCTTGTTATGGTCTATTTTGGACTCAAAATTTTATCTGGTTCTGTCCAGAAAAATAAATTCTTCGAAGCATACAGAGGTTTCCGGTTTGGATACATGAATAACTAGGGAAATTAATTATGTTGCCTCATCCCCTCAGTCATGTATACGAAATTACTTGCATTGCATGAACCCACAAACCATGTACAAATATTTAGCGATCTCAACAGGTTGTCTTGGTATTATATGATTGAGCGTGTCTACAATAGAGTACAGTATTGAGTGAAACCATTCACTAAACGTTTTCAATTAGCTCATAACTTAGAACTCGGTTAAAACGCATAAGCATATATGTTGATGCTGGTGCATTAATAAAGTATCCCAAGAAGAGCAGTCCATCTACCACCACTATGGATGTCCCCTAAACAATTATGGACTTGCAAGAAAACATGACTCCAACAGCGAGATCTCGATCAAGCTGAAATAAGATTTCCGAGTCTTGTGTCATCTTGTTCATCTTGCATACCCGTCGTAGCTCAAGGACGATTATATCTTGTACAGTGTCATCAAAATACAGAACGTTTTAGATCAAGCAAGAGTGTGTACATTACAACGGAAATAAGGGCCTTGTTATATGAAGAATATTACAGTATGATATAGATCTAGCAAGTTTTTTCGGTCAAATAGGTTAAGATGTGTTGAATCTAACGCACAGATTAGATTAATATGTACGCGTATAGATACTAAAAATAGACATAATGGTAATACTAGAGCAGCGGTATTCTATTGGATCTGATGTTGATATCCGTACTAATAAAGTAGATCCCCAATGTAGAAATTAATAAGTGTATCTGTGTGTACTTTCCATGTCGGCAAAGGGTGAGTGTTAGGAGGAGGACGGTGTTGAGCCGGTATTAGAAAGTGTCCTTTCTTCATTCTGACAATATGGCGGATGGTTTGTCATGCTGAAGTCGCCGGTGATATCTTCGGCTTTCTACACCTGTGTCCGAACGGTATCATCCCTAATCTACCGTGTTAGATCTGGTTTTGCCTCTTTTTCATAGTAAACATGGTATGTCCTGAAATGGGAGGCGGTTGTCGAGTAGAGTGGGAAGGTAGGATTGTTGTGGTCTAAATATATTTGACGAACGATGTGGGTTGCACGGTGATGCGCCCTAATGGGTCGTACGTTGGTCGTTTATAGGTAAAGTAAATAATTTCTACATATGGGAGGACAGGCTTTTGTTTATTGTTTGGTGGCACATATTCCTGATGTGGACTTCGCTGATACCTTGCGTCAGCCTAGTACGACTCTGGTTGTCGTCTGGATTTCACCTTTCTAATGAGGTAAACAGAGCATTATTCCAAGATAGGAGGTGTCTGTCGACTAAACCAAAAACAATTATGGTCTTATGGTCTCACGCCGCTCAAATATATGCTAAGAGACAAGTTAGGTTTGCAAAAACTGGACCATTAGTTAGGGCTTAGTTTGATGTATTTTTACAATTATTCGTAATGATCGATAATATGGTGGAACAGGCGGGGCGTGTCGCGCCGGTTTTTGCTAGCGTAGAGTTAAAATGAGTGTGACATTTTAATTCTAACGTTTTTCCTATTTTTGGTGTTCTTTGAATACTGCAAATTATCGAACAAGAGGACAGAAGAGTCCGGAGAGGGCGCCAAGTGGGACTCGCGCGCGTCCAGTGGAAAGGGATAGCGAGCGAAGGGAGGCCATGGAGGCCACGCAGCTTCCACACTTACCCCATCTCCTTCACAGGCTATTTGCTTCTTCATCCCCTCGTGCACACCACACCGGCCGGACAGCAAAAGGAAAAGTGCAACACTCCCAAGCACCAACCATCTACTCTTATCCCCACGATTCTTCTTCTTTCTCAGTCCCCACCCCTCCTGAAGTGCTTGCCTGTGTGCACTTAAACGTTCTCGATCGCTTCTCGGCCGATCGGTCCCTGCGTCGAGTTCTTGCTTCTTGCACGACCCAGGCCAACAAGCTAGGCCCCTAGGAAGAATTAACCTGAGAGAGGGTTGCAGCAATGGCAGTGCAGCTGCAGGCCCCCTCGCTGCTGCGCGCGCCGGCGGGCAGGCCCGCGCTCCGGTCGGCGTTCTGTGCGCCGCCGCTATCGGTGCGGATGCCGGTATCCGGCAGGGCGATGTCTGCAGCGGCGGCGCGGATCAGGATGCGTTTCGGTGGCGTCGCGTCGAAGCAGGCCTACATCTGCCGGGACTGCGGGTGAGCAAACCGTGCCATGGCGCGCGTCTAAATATCGACATGGTGAAGTGAACTCCTGAATTCTGAAATTCTGATATGCTCCGCTCATACGCACTCGTGTGTGCCCCCCTGCATTTTTGAGAATGTTACAGGTACATATACAAGGACAGGACACCGTTTGAGAAGCTGTCCGATGACTACTACTGCCCTGGTGAGAACAATTACCCTAGAGTAGCCGTCGAATGTAGTCTTTGCTTACCCGTCATCGTGCCAACGGCCTGAAGATACTCAATGTTCGGCAATACACACCCATCAATAAGATTAACATGTAGTACAACGTTAACATGCCACTTAATTAGGTCCAACGTCGTTAACAATTTCCTAAACTTCATGTCTCCTCTGTCGGTACACGTGGTGAGCTTGTTCTCATGTTTTGGAGCGGAAGGGATTTAGAGCAAGTTCAGATGAGCTTTGTTATCTGAATTCTTAAGAAGAAAACAACTTTATACTCATATGGGCGCCTTTGGTTATTTATAAGTGACCATACGAAGATGATATTAATTTCCATATTCCAAGGACTGATCTCCATGTTGATGCAGTCTGTGCCGCTCCCAAGAGAAGATTCAGGCCGTACGAACCACCGGTGGCCAAGAACGCTAACGCCACGGATGCCCGGAAGGCGAGGAAGGAGCAGCTGAAGAAGGACGAGAGTGTGGGGTAAGTAACTGAACTCTCTACAACAAGATAAAATGGAATCAATTAAGTCTGAGTTTTTCATTCATATGCGTCAATTCAGTTTTGGGGTCGATTAATCGATGAACTTTACAGAAAAATACTTTCCACCTTGCAGGAAAGCTTTGCCTATTGGTATCGCGGTCGGAATCGTTGCACTTGCCGCCCTGTTCTTCTACCTGAACAGTGTCTACTAGATGAAGACAAGAAAGAAAGTGAAGAAAAATATAGAACGCTAGTACACACGAAAAAAAAGAACCAAGAGTTTTTGTATGGACCCTTTTGCCTCTATGTGCGTATGTGCTGCATGGTCATATAGAGTATGTTTGATTGGTCCAAAACTAGACATACTGAAATATTGGATGATGTACTATGATATTTTGACTCTTGTTTGGTGATAAAATTGGCCAACATAGTGCCTTGAAATCTGCATTTAGGCAACAATTGACACTTACCCAGGGCACGGTATAGCAGCAACTAAACGAGGGAGGCGTTTTGGCTCCCGAGCTCACCTGCTCTTGGCTGAATAAAAAAATCAAAAAAAAAATAGTAAAATGTTTCCAAAAATTCTGAAACAAATCAGTGATGAACATATACAAATGTTCTACATGCGTGCCAAGTTTCGTCGTGAAATGAAATTTGTAGTGCTCTGTGCAAAAAGACAAAATCAGTGGTCTAAAAAATATATTTTGAAATCTCATTTTGACCACTAGTTTTGTCTTTTTGCGCAGAGCACTACGAATGCAATTTCACCACGAAACTTGGCACTAGAACATTTAGAATATGTTCATCACTGTTTTTTTTCATAATTGTTTGAAACATTTTACTATTTGTTTCGAATTTGTTATTCAAACAGGAGTAGGTGAGCTCGGGAGCCAATCTGAATTTTTGCAACTAAACATACATAAACAGTCCATTATAGGATAATCATTCTGAGTGAATATACTTATTTATAAGATAACCTTTCAAGTATATAGACATTACATGCTGGTAATTAGCTAATCGAAAACTGGCTCCGGCACAATGGGGGACGAACACACCCCACCCCCCCCCCCCCCCCCCAACCCCCACTAGCCCCGCCCAATTGGTCCGGAGCGATCGAAAACTGACGCAACTTTCGGGGCTGACTGGGGGGCGTTGGACAAGATAGTACACACTCTTCGATAGGTTGGCCTTGCGTGTCATAGACACACAGTGAGGCTGTCGGCCGGTCAGTTTAGATTCGATGGCGCCCACTCATCTCAATAGTTCCCCGAGCGGCACTACTATTTACCATGCGTCGTCCTCTCGAGCAAATGAACCCGACTTCGCCATCGAGTTGTTAGTGCGACCTTGGCGATGATCCTCTACGTGGTGGTGCACGTAGTGTCTTTGTAGAGTGACAGTTCGGTTGTCGAGTTGCTACGGTTTTCGTCTGATTTTACACTAATAATTTGGGCAACTCTCTTTTGTTAATAAATGGCTCCAGTGGCGCTATCAGATTTTTTTTTTGAATTTTTAACCACACTGCATTAGGGCAGCAAGCCGCCTCATTAAAAACCTTACCAGTCCCATTAGGTACCCTGATAAGGAAAGAGTGCGTCTGAAACTTGCTGCCTCAAACAAACAAAGATACATCGTTTATTACATCGCTTTTAACTGTAGGTGGGGGATCCCCTTCCCAAATAAAAGAACTATTCGAATCAAAACACAGTCTTGCAGGTTGTGTGCCACCTTATTTGCTTCTCTAGGACAATGTATGAAGGAGATATTTCCAATACCTTGCGCAATCTGAAAACAGCCTGCTAAAATAGCAGTGTATGGGCTCTAGAGATCAATGACCCCAGTACATGCATTGATCAATTCCAAGCTATCTGACTCCAGTATAGCCGGTGTACAGGCGATGTTTTCCAGCAGCCGAAGCCCCAATCTCAAAGCCATTGCTTCTGCTGTCGAAGGATCGAGCTGGTTTATCAGAGGTTCAGCTACACCCGAAATAGCTTCACCACGATCATTTCTGATTATAGCAGCGGCTGCACCAGTACCATTTGGGAAGAAACATGCATCAACATTGACTTTGTACGTCCCAGTAGGAGGCTTGTTCCACATAATTTCCTTTGGCACTGCCGCAACAGAAGCAAGTGTGTAATTTGCAGTCAGTGCTTGCATAGAAAAAGCTGATCTTGCAACGGCTGAGATGGATTCTCCTTTTACCACTTCACGACGCTGCCACCAAATATACCAAGCTGCTACAGCTATCGTCCCTGCAATCCCAACTGTCCAAGTACTGGTGATTTTTTTATTGGATTTCTCTGGATCTCTTCAAGTATCACCGATCCCGAACAATCAATTGATATAGCTTGGTTAATCACTCCATCCGAACCCAGAGCTCGCCAAACCTTTCTAGCACGCTTACAGGTGAAAATAAGATGGCGAATATCCTCTGCTCCCTGAGACAGACCGGACATTGTGCTGAAACATTTATATGTCTATTAGCAAGCACACCCCTTCCAGGAACCAAACCATGTAACGGTCTCCATATAAAGATTTTAACTTTTGCAGGAATTTGTAGCTTCCAAAGGATTTCCCATACCGGATTTTGTCTTGATGGACCTTGTCCGTCTTGGCGTCTCATTTTCCTCCCATATTGATTTTCCTACTCAGAATAATAAGCTGATCGAACCGAGAAAGTAAAAGTCTTAGTCTTATGCCATGCAATAAAATCATCATTTAAATTCGGACTAATAGGAATTCTCAGCACCAAATCTGCTTCCAGAGGATTAAAAATGTCTCGGATAATCTCCTCATTCCAAAAACCAGTATCTGGATCAATCAATTCATCCACTGTCTGTAGCAGGCTGTCACCTCTTGTCGTCTCAATTTTCCTAGTAACATTCCCAGGCACCCAATGATCTTTCCAGGTATTAATGTTTCTCCCACTTCCAACTCTCCAAATATGTCCTCTTTTAAAAGTTTGAAGTCCACTAACTATGCTCTGCCAAGTAAAGGAAGCAGGGACGGAGCCAGGATTTCACATTGAGGGGGGCGAAGAGAATAGAGGTCATATGTGAGGATTTTTTTCCCCCTATATACACACCTAAATGCATGTTATTTTGTTTTAGAAGAAAATTTGTGGAG
The DNA here is from genome assembly GCA_947311845.1 of Poa pratensis. NCBI lineage: Eukaryota > Viridiplantae > Streptophyta > Magnoliopsida > Poales > Poaceae > Poa > Poa pratensis. The sequence continues at coordinate 48,914,672 of CAMZMU010000072.1, read as the reverse complement.
ATAAAACATCACAATATAGGAAGTCACACTATAGCATTCAATCAAAATATAGAAAGATCGTTTGGCAATACACAATAAAATCATGATTTCTTTGTTAAGAAAATCTTAATTTCTAAACATAGAAAGATCGTTTGCAAACTAATCTAGTGTTTAGAGGTGGGCTAAAATTTAAATAGGACATGATCAAATCATCCAGAGGGACTGAACAAGTTTATTTTCCTTCCGTGGCCTCTCATGCTGACATGATCAAATCAACTAGAGGCGGTGGATCGCCGGCGCCCCTCTCAGTTCCAATTCCGAATCAGCTCGAAAGTCAGATTGGATCGTTCGGTGCCGGCCGGCAAGGGATGAAGGGAACGTCTGCCACATGCGCGGTAGAGCAAAGAAACGACCTGATCGTGCGTGCATGCTGATTCTCCCCGTACTTGTCTGATAAATGGGCTTCTAGTTGCTGGGCAGGCTATTGTGTTGTACGTGGACTGATGGTGCTAAATGGTCCTGGAATTAGAGATTTGGGAGTTGCTTCAGTTGTGTTAGACACGGACAGCCCGATAGGGGGGGCGAAGTAGCTTGGACGGGAAAAAGATTAGCGATCTGTCGATCGTTTGCAAGGAGCGAGTGAATCATTGGCGGGGGTCTCGCCCCCGCTCGTCCCCCCTTCCCTCCGTCCCAGAAAGGAAGAACCAGCCTTTGGTCCTGCATTCAACAAGTTGCCGTGTGGAAAGTATTTAGCCTGGAGCACTTTTGCACACAAAGAGTTGGGTTGTGTAATCAATCTCCATGACTGTTTGGCTAGCATGGCTAGATTAAAAGCATGTAAATCTCGAAAACCCATGACACCCTCTTTTTTTGGAATACACATCCTCCACCAAGCACTCCAGTGCATACGCTTCTGATCCTCCGTATCCCCCTTTCCAAAAGGCTGCCATAGCATCGGTAAGTAATTTACAAATATTCTTTGGAATACACATCCTCCACCAAGCACTCTAGTGGCGCTATCAGATGGTACAACAGGAGGAAGGGAGGAAAACGGAAGGGGCGAAATCTCTATCTCTTCTCTATCTCTATCTCTATCTCTATCTCTATCTCTATCTCTTCTCTATCTCTACTATCTAAAAAGTACGAAGTGTTCCTTCGTCAAGCCGGTTAGTTTTCTCCACACTGGTTTTTTCCCGTTGCTTCTGGTTTCCTCCAGCATCCTCGTACTCCCTCATTGGTTTATATCCCGCAAGTTTTCTCCCACCGGTTTTTACTCGGCAGTCATTAGTCCCCCAGATGTTAAGGATCAATCAACCTATTAATCGGCAGTTATTACATGCTCAATTCTAGGCAATTAGCGATCAAATTAAACCCGGCAGTCCACACCGCAGAAAACTCACCCAGATTCACATCCCGCTCACTCACGACGGACGCGACATTGCCTGCCTCACGTTGCCACGTGAGTTCTCCTCCCCGAGATCAATCGAAAACCCCAAGCAAATCCAGGTTAGTCGGTGTCCATCATCTCATCGATTCCTCCCTTCCTTCCGCTTCCCCTGCCTTAGCTTCTTGCTCCGTAGGTTGACAGCGGCGCGATCATGGAGGCCATCTACCAGCGAGACGCACGCAGGCGCCGGTGGCCAATCGGGTCGCCGCCGAAGGCTGCTCGTTGCTCCCTCAGCCGCTGCAGATTTCGGGCGGAGGGATATGGGCGGGGAACGTGGGTTTGTGCCGCGCGACGGGGACTGGGCGGGAGCGGCGGGATGGCACAGGGCCAGGCCTGGGCGGCCACGGCTGCGGAGTACTCGATGATGCTTGGTGGCGACGTTTTCCTGGGAAATGACCAGTTCTTGCAGGGCGGAGGACCTGGTGATCGGTGACGTCGACGTGAGCAAGTTCGACGAGGAGCTCGTCAACTTTCTCTGGTGTCGTGTCGGCCTTCATGAACTCGCTGGCCGCGGGCGCACGATCTAGGCGCCGCCTATTGTCCATGTAGCCGAGCCGAACCAACTGGCCTCCGATTCGTCGTGTCCGATTGCCCACAGTTGGCGCCGCTGAGTCGCCGGGGCTGACGTCCCAAATGCCCGCTTACCCTTCCGTGGTAGATTATGCCGCAGGCGCATCCGCCCGCGTCCGTCGAAGCAGCGCAGCCGGTGCCTGACGACGAGAAGGCAGAAGTGGCCCAGATGGTTCGCGTCGTCGTGCAGTGTGGCGATGACAAGGTGTCCACGGAGTGTTCCGAGGAGGAGAACCAAGTGCTGCGCCAAGGCCTTTCTCAGTGCGCTTGCCATGGATCATTCTTTTGATCGAATTGCTCGTCTGCTCTATTTTTATTATTTTTGGGGCGTGTCTTGTACTCAGTCGACTGAGAATTCACTAATTCTCAGTCGACGCACGGTAGGCATCAGATTCTTCCATGCAATCTGTGTGGTTTATTCTTCCGCTGAACGACGTTGTTGCTTGCTATTTTTGCTGCGCGTAACTGGGCTGTACTTGGGCCGTTTGCTCAATTTGTAATGATTGTTTGGGCCTACAACTATATACACCAACGCTGGCTGCTCATGGATTACAATTTTACTAATTCTCAAAAAAAATGGATTACCATTTTACTTTTAATTTTCTTTTCACGGTGGTTTTCTCTTTTTCATGAAAGCAACGACGAATTCCTTAAAAAAGGAAAAAGAAAGAGAATTGGATCGGTTATAATACATCAGGTAAATCAAAGTATATACAATATATGCTCAGTAAAAAGGAGATGCCCTAGAGGTGAACTGGTATGCTTAATTTTCATACGTCCAATAATTAGTTGTCACATGACCTCATTATATTTCAGTTACAATCTACTTGCAACTTGTTGGTCATCATGAATCATGACACAGGTTTAACGTTTTAGGTACTTTTTCCCTCGGTTACTATCCGCTTGCAACTGGAAAAAAAATTAGTTGCAACCAAGTTGCAATTGAATTTTTTCAGTTACAACACACTTACAGATATAAAAATTGCAACTGAAAATATCTCGGTAACGACCACTACCGGAAAATCCCAGTTTCATACCACTTGCAAATAAAAATATCAGTTGCAACCCACTTGAAGCTAGAAAAATACTCAGTTACGACCCACTTGCAAATGAAATATCTCAGTTGCGACTCACTTGCAATTGAAATATCTTAGCTGCAGACTATCTCAGTTGCGACCCACTTGCAACTGAAATATCTCAATTGCAAACTAATTGCAACCGGAAAATACCAGTTGCAACCCATTCGAAACAAGTTTTTTTTCAGTTGCAACCTACTTGCGACTATAAAAATAATCAGTCGCAACCAAATTGCATGTAAATAAAATCTCGGTAGCGACCGACTTGCAACCGAAAAATCTCAGTTGCATTCCACTTGCAACTGAAAAATATTAAGCCACTTGAAAGTAGAAAAAATAAAAAAATGTTCAGTTGATCACCAACTGCAAATGGAAAACATCTCAATCAGTTGCAACCTACTTGCAACTGAAAAATCTCAGTTTCAACTCACTTGCATCTAAGAAAAAATAAAATATATCAGTTACAGCCCTACAACTCTCATGCTAGAACAAATCAGCAACACAAATCCAATAGTTAAAAACAAAGTTGGTTGTAATACATTTGCGCCTATAAAAATGTCAGTTGCAACCCACTTGCACCTCTCCAACAATCATAGAGTCTAATCGATCTCTAACTGAAATATTGACGGACCGAATATTAGCAAAACTGATTTCGCACTATCTAGCACTGCTACTCTGCTTCCACATTCTTAACTACCACCAAACCGCATCATGTCTAAAGCTTGGCAGCATCTCATGTGTTCATAGGGGCACCAACTAGGGTAAATTGTTAAAGGGACTTGTCTAACGCTGGCTTCCTTTTGCAATGAATATAAACCTGAAACTAAGCACAGCATGGGGGAAAATGCAACCAGAAGCTGCACGTGAGGCACAAACAACAAGCTAGAGACAACGACCAGTTAATAAAAACAGACAACGATCAGAACACATCGGGCTGCCTCCACATGAGAACATCACAAAAGCCCACGCCAGCACAACAAAATACTCGACCACACCCGCGCGGCCACGGCAACGGCAACAGCAGCCGCAGGCTCACAGCCCACACAGGCGCGTCGCTTCGTACACAAACACAAGACAACGACAGGCTTCGCCCAACAAAAAGACGCAAACTGCACGAATCGTGTCACCCAAATCTAACGGTGATTGAGGCGACTGAGATTTTGCTAATTCTCAGGCGACTGAGAACTAGCAAAACCGTATATATATACTAATTTCTACAGATTATTTACTATATATATATCTCAATAAACCAAATGTAAAAAAGCAAAAACTTTGATCCAAACCTAGTAATGGCCGATTATGAAATCGACTGACAAATTAAACCGAAGAGTACACATTGATCATTGCGAAATTAAAACCGAATAAACATAGACACAGATTTATACTAGCTCTGTTTGTACGTACCACTGGAATACGAGGACGACCTTCTTCAAGCCGAGTTGGACGACGACGACTTGTTTGCGGCTTTCATCGGTCTTGGTGTGCTCGAAGTCGAGCCCCACGAATCTGTCCCGGCCCACCTCGCGCCCGAGCAAACCCTCGTACTCCAACAGGGTTTTCTTAACCTGCGCAGTCGGTGGTGTACACAACGTGGATCTTCTTCTTACCATGGATATCAACGGGAAACTCGCGCGTGAAGCATTCTCGGGCGGCGACGGCCATGGCGATTTGGAGGGTGCAAAGCAGAGGAGAAGGAGATGAACAGTTGCCGAAAGGGGGAAAACAGAGGACGCAGACGAGAGTGACTGTGCATATAAGACTGACCGCACGGGGCGTGGAACACAAGTAAAAAGGGGTAAAAATTGGAACCGCACGCAGTTACCCCCCGCGTCGCTGACAGGTGGGTCCGGATTGATTTGACGGCAGCATTGATGAACAAGGGAGGGAGCCATAATGTACGCAGTGGCATCGGCCGCTATGGGAGCACGTACGCGTGGCAGAAAAAGCTAGTGATCCGGAGGCTCCGGGTACCGCCCTTGTGGTTACCGATTGCTACCGTGTCTCAGTAACACAACTGCTACCGCGTCCCAGTAAAGCAACTGCTACCGCGTCGCACCAACGCAACTTCTCCTCTGGACTGTTCTATTTTCATGCTAAAAATCGAGGCAATTATTTTCCGGATAGTCCAGGAACGTTCCGAGTTTTTACTAACGCAATATTCCTTTTAATAATAGTTTCTGACAGTTTTTATATCCATTTCTATCAGAAACTGATCACAAAATTTTGCTCATGTGATTTTAATGTTTTTTCTCTCCTTATTTTTTATTTTATGTTGCATTTGCAATTTCTAGCTATTTAACGGATTTAATTTGCATAATATGTAAACAATTTGGAAAAATATATGAAACTTCCCATTTGTGCGTTATATATAGTACCAAATTGGTGTGGTCGGTAAATTACGTTCCTATACAAGTGCACTAAAGTTGTTTGCTGACAAGTTCAACCTCTCAGAAGAAAAGCCTGACAAGTATCACCAAAGTTTGGACATGATACCTATCATGCCAGCTACAGGATAAACCAGTTTTCCTAGGGTTTACCTTCGCTCCGGCGATTTCGGATCCTAGGTCTTTGTAGCTAGGTTTGGTGCCTCCGGGATTTTCTTAGCGGCGCTTCTTCTCCGTATTCTCTCCGATCGGTGTTGGGTCTCTATCTCTTTGGCCTCTCGTCTTGGTCTCGATCGTGATCTCTTGCATGCTCGCGTTCGGGGTGACTAAGGGGTAGACCTTGTCTATTTCCCACCCTTGGCGTCGGACGGGCTTGAATCTGATCGGTGATCACGACGGCTGACAATCGGAGCACGTCGGTGGGGGAGAAGATGGTGGCGGCGAGTGGATCCAATCTGGATCGATCTGCCGTGGCGGCGAACGTGGGAGCGTCTGGAAAGGAGCCAATGAAGGACCCGGATCCTACTGCCGGCGACGGCGTGGCGGCGATGATGGGTAGGCTTAAGCTCACGTCCAAGGAGACGAAGGCCTTCGTTCTAGATGCTGCGGACGAGGACGTGGTGGATTGCCGGAGTGGGCGCTTTTTGGAAAGGTGCTTGCGCCGAATACGCTGCATGTTAGCACAATATTAGCGATCGTCAGACCAGCTTGGGATAACCCGAAAGGGATGATGATTCGCCCATGCGGCAAGAACCTGTTCCTGGCGGAGTTTGAGTCGAAGATGGACAGGCAACGTGTGATCAACGGATCTCCATGGGTGGTGAACCAGAACGCTACACTGCTGAAAGAATTTGGTCCTAAGGTGAGACCGGGGGACACAGTGTTTGATCGTCTATTTCTCTGGGTAAGGATTTATGGTTTGCCTCCCTCTCTCATGAACTCCGAGAGGGGAGGTCCTCTTGCTGGCATGCTTGGCAAGGTGGAAAGAGTAGAGACGGACGAGAAAGGACGGGCTTGGGGAGACTATCTCTGGGTGAGGGTACATGTGGACATTACAGACCCGTTCATGCGTTGTGTGGCAGTGGAATCACCAGCTTGAAGAGAACATTTTTTTTGAAGCGCGACTATAGGGCAACTGTCCCACAGCATTTTCTATTTTCTCATTCCATCAAAAGTAAACTGTACAAACAAATTACAGAACAAAATGAAAAGAGGACAAAAAAGTACAAGGACTAAGGTAGTCCATCTAGCCAAGTTAGAAAACTATGTACATGCTTAGCTTTCAATCTATGCCTAAGCAGAGACATGTCATGAACAAAACCACTCTTCCATCTACCAAACGTAGGTCTCTCCTGCCTGAAAACTTTACCATTCCGTTGGAACCAAATGTGCCTGCATGCCACTATGATCACCTTCATAGAGAACACATGGCTGAAGCTTCGTCGAGCACGCAAGAGCACTGTCTGGATATTGTCATCATAAGTCCACTGTATTTGCAAATAATTCCACACTCGCTGACTGAAATTGCAGGTGAAGAACAGGTGTTGTCTATCTTCATATGCTCTTAACGGGCATAACACACAGTGATCATTTTCTGCCACATTCCAATGCCTGCGCTTCAACATATTTTTTGTGTTTAGCCGATCTCTCAGAAGTAACCAAGCAAACACCTTATAGTTCATTGTGCATCTCGAGTCCCAGATCCAAGTGTAAGATTTTGGCACTGTCAAGTGTTTAAACACCTGAAGATAAAACAGTTACGCAGTGTATTTTCCTCCCCAGCAAAAAGACCAAACATCAGGTTCCTGTGTTAAAGGATTTTGCAGCAACAAGGACTTTAAATTTTCCAATTTCAAGAAAGTTTGTTGGGACTGAGGTAGGTGGAACAGGGAAGGCAGGTCTTCAATCGCAGCATAAACAGAAGCTGCAGACACCTCTTCGTTAAGAGCATATGAACACAATCTAGGAAATTTTGCCTTCATGGTTGTAATGGAGCTATCCAGTTTCCAATTATCATTCCAGAACAGGAAGGAGTCTTCAGCACCATGACATACAAAAGAAACACTTCTGAAATTGTCAACCAGTTTCATAATATCCCTCCACCAAAAGGATCCTCTCAGATTATCAGCATGAGGCACCTTATCGTCATAATAGGCTTTCCAAACTAGCTGCACCCATGGCGTATCCACATTGTTATAGCATTTATCTAGGAATTTAATAAGAAGAGCCGCATTTTTCCTCTGACAATCAACAACCCCAGGACTACCACTTTTCTTAGGTCGACACACTAGCTCCCAGGCCACAAGAGACTGCTTTGGGGTGTCAGGATTATCTCTCAAGAGACACTACCTTAGAATCCTGTCGAGTGTTTAGTTAAACCAGGGGGTAGATTTAGAGAACACAAAAAATGGAGCGGCATGGATGACAAAGCAGAATTTATCAATTGCAGCCTAGATTCTTGATTCAGAAAACATGAGCTAGACGCCAACCTTCTTTCAAGATTGCATACCAAAGGCATCAAGTCACTTATAGTGGGCCTAGTCGTTCCCAATGGGAGACCTAGGTAAGTGAAAGGCAAACTCCCCACCTGGCAGCCAAAATCAGAAGCTAGTTGCTCTACCACATCAGAGCTCACATTTATAGGCAGCATAGAAGATTTATTGTAGTTGATTCGTAAGCCAGTTGAGAGGGAGAATTTTTCCAAAGCCACTTTAAGATGACCCAACTGCTCACCATCAGCCGGGAGGATTAAGAGTGTGTCATCAGCGTATTGGAGAATCGGAAAGTCACTGTGATGGGTAATTATAGGCAGACTGATGAGACCTTGGCATAACAAATCATTTACCACCACCTGAAGCAGCTCCGAGCCTAAGACATAAAGCAGAGGAGATAAAGGGTCTCCCTGTCTCACTCCTCTCTTACAAAGGAATTGTTTCCCAGGTACCCCATTCAACAGGATGGCCGAGGATCCAGAAGATAAGAGGCTTATCACCCAGTCCAACCATTTCTGATTGAAACCCATGTGTTGCAGCACTTGTATGATAGCATCATGTTCAATTGTGTCAAACGCCTTAGCAAAGTCTAGCTTTAGTATAATGATAGGTTTCTTTGAAGCATGACACTGAAAGAGATACTCAAAGGACCAGGCCACACAATCTTGTATGGATCTGCCTTTAATGAATCCATATTGATTTTTATGCACACATTTTAGAATCACCTCCTGTAACCTATTCGCAGCAAGCTTGTCAAGAACTTGAGACAGACATTGGTGAGGGAGATAGGACAAAATCATTAACCTCCATCGGCACAGGGACTTTAGGCACCAGTGTAATGAAAGACCCATTAATATTTTCCAACTTTAAAGTGCAGCATGAAATTCAGCCGCCAAGCTGTAAAACTCATTTTGAATTATGGGCCAACATTTTTTTCACAAAGAGCCCATTGAAACCAACCGGCCCAGGGGCCCTGTCAGGTGGCATAGCAGCAACAACTTCATCCATCTCTTTTTTAGTGAATGGTTCAGTCAACTTCTCTAGACCATCCACTCTAGTGATCAGCCTTGGTAAATCAAATTGCATTTGAATGCCCTGTGAATTTCCCATTATGTTCTTGTAACAAGTCCAGAGCATAGCAGCCATTGTATCATGATCAGAAATCTGCACCCCATCACTGTTTTTGAGCATTGAAATAGAGTTCCTATGGAACCTTTGGGTTGCCATTCCATGAAAGTACTTTGTGTTCTCCTCCCCCTGTTTAATCCATTGAATGGTGCACCTCTTCTTCCAGTAAGCACATTCAGCTGCTAACAAAGAGTCCAAGTGCAGCTTCACTATCTTCCTAAAATTAAACTCGGGACTATACAAAGGTCGTTGCTCTTCCAAGGTATCAAGCAGGAGGATGACACTATTGCATTGCTTTATTAGAAGCTTTAGTTTAGACAGACTTTTATGCCATTTCTTCAGACTAAATCTTAAACTCTTGAGCTTATCAACCACAACCACAGAAATATGTGCTTTGGTGGAAACTTTCTCCCATGATTGAGCAACACAATCTGTAAAACCTGGCATATCAACCCAATAATTCTCAAAACGGAAGATCTTAACCTTTGGTATTTTTGTGTCAATGTTTACCACACAAGGAACATGATCCGATCCAGTTTTAGCAAGAGTAAAAACCATGGAGTTAGGATAGTCTAAAATCCAATTAGCACTAGTAAAAAACCAGTCTAATTGCTCTAAAAGTGGAGTTTCTTGCATGTTTGACCAAGTATATGCCCTATCTTTCAGAGGTAACTCCAACAAGCCCAAGTGCCCAATGATTTCATTGAATAAAAACATGTCATTCTGATTTCCACCTGGCCTATCTTTGTTCGCTTGTGATCGAATAAAGTCTCCAAGAAGAAGCCAATTAGCCATCGTTGGGATATTTAGATTGTACAACCAAGACACAAAATGGTCTATGTCCTCACCAGTACACGGCCCATAAACTGACACCATGGTCCAGCTCTCATTATTATGAACAGAAGTGAAGTTAACTGAAACCGAGAATCGGTTAATTTCGAGAAGCTGTCCATAGAACACAGAGGAATTCCACAGCACCAACAGCCTACCAGAAGCTCCCACCGAGGGAGAGAAAGCAAAGCAATCGAAACGTTTAGGACAGAATTTTCTAATGAATTTCCAATCGAAAGTTTCACATTTAGTCTCTTGCAAACAAATTACTGCACATTCACTTTCATCAATCTTAGCACGCACTTCGTTTTGCCGAGTTTCAGAGTTAAGACCACGTACATTCCAGCACAAAATCTTCCACTTTCTCAGACTAGATAGACTCATTATAACACTGATAGAAGTTCAGAATAATCGCCACATGCATAACAGTGCAGCAGTTCCACAAGCAGTTCCAGGTAATAGCAAAGACAACGAAAGCATAAAGTTCACAATGCATGGAAGTAAAGATACAGGCTCTTCTAAGGGACAGCCGAAATCCCACACTCATTAAGGTTCGTATCATCATTTCAAGCCTTTTTATTTGCAGCCGATGGACCCGCTTCAAGCTGCTCCTTAGTCAGCAGAGATGCATCAATTCCCAGCTCTAGACCCACACGCTGCATGACATGAATAGGGGTAGCCGGGTACTGCACCTCCTCTTCCTCATTCTCAAAGTTCCCTGGCACGGCCTCAACCAACATCTTAGCTCTCGGACTCTTCTTCGGATGGCTCACCGTCGTAGAAGTAGGTTTGAACCCATCTGTCTTCAGAGTGCTTCTAGTAAACCTTCGTTCAGCTGGCTGTACCACTTCCTTCTTTTTACCACGAACACGCTTGATCTTGGGAGTCACCGGCGAAGCAGCAAACACTGGAGGGTCAGCAACCTGTGTGCCAGCATTACCAATATCATCAAAACATAGTGCTCTAGCCACCTGCCTTCCCGGAACAGGCGAGATAGTTCTCCTAGCCTCAATTTCATCATCCTCCAGAAAGTTGATTTGGAATCCAGCCTTCTCATCGAAAGCAATTGCCCATGATCTCTTAGATAGAATGACGTCTCAATGGTAGGCATTTTCAAAGACAGAGGTACCTCCCGAGACATCAACTCCGGCATGAATGCCTCAAACATCTTTTTCCACATCATCTCAGGGGGCAACTCAGGCCCATACACAGGTTTAGCAACCACATCATCATTTAGCTGATTCACAATCTGTTGCACAGGATCAAGCTCTCCATTGCCCTGCGAATGCAGATCAAGCTGTACGTATGGAACTAAAGCCCAAGCATCTGCATTCAAGCCTTGCTCATTTACCATTGGCCGTGGGTCTTGCGGATCAAGCCCATCATCTTTGCTGAACTGAAGATTCTGAGTTGGCAGGCGGGTCAAGCACCATCGAATTCTGGTCCTGGTCAGCTTGGGCCTGACCATCATCCATGGCCTCCTCCGCACCATTACCATTTTGTTTGGCCCATGGTTTCCAAAATTATTCCAGCCTAGTTCAGGAAATTGAGGTCCCACAAACATGTTTGGGTCAGCTGCCATTTGACCAGGTAATGGGTGAGGGTTGCCATCTGGCGGCATGGGATCCTCATCAGCAGGAAGCAGCTCTGCATCTTCAGCTGACAGCACAAGTGGCCACCGACCAGCCATCACGAACACCCTCGACATTTGCAAATCTACCAAAATACACATCACGAGGAACAGTCGCAACAGAGGGGAACGAGGCATAAACCAAAGCTCTACACTTAATTGGATCTTCACTATTCCAGTGATGAAACTGACCAAACGAAGAGACAACATTGGCTATATCAATGTCATTGCGATAGTCAGGTGGAATTCCAAGAAACATAATCCAACCTCTACGGAAGCCAAGAGTAGCCCTATGGTGATCCCCTTCATCATGGTTAACAAACCGTACTGACACATTAGGTTGCATCTGATAGGGACCATGTTGAGCTAGCGCCTGACGAGCATGAGCACTACGAAGCTCATACAGACCGATCCCAAAAAGGCAAGGCTGGTAATCGATGATATTCCGATTGAGCGGCCCGTTCAGAAAATCACGAACCTGATCTCTCCAATGATCTTCCCCTGCAAGCGGCGGCTCTGGCTCTAGGACGGCAACACAATAGTTCTCATGGAGCCGTGGAGGGGCATGCGCAGGGAAGTAGTACAAACGGGGAAGCCGAGTAGGTCCCCCGTCAATGATCTGGTGCCCCCAAGGGAGCCACGGCACCGGGTCAAGCTCATACGCCGCCATGCCTTCCGCAGCAGCAGCGGCGGCAGAATCCGCCGGCGATTGGTTTTCAGGAGGTGTAGGAGGCGGCGACTCGGCCAAGACGGTAGTAGGAGTTGTAACGAAAGGGGGATTGATCTCGTTATTAGCTGGGGCACCATTTTTAGGTATCCAACGTTGCGATTTTTGGGCAAGTTTGGCCAAACATGTTTTTTTTTTATGCCCCGACTAGAAACAGAATCGGCAACGTATCCGTCTCGTGCAATCCTTCGTTTCATGGGCCACAGTAAGACATCTGCCACACTTCCAAAATCGATAAGCAATGTCATCCACCACTGCTATGAGCCCATCAAGGTCATCATCTTCTTCCGGCCCGTTAGCTTCTGAATGGGCCGGTTCTGATGAAAGTCCAGTATCTTCCTTTGCATTTGAAACATGTCTCTCCGTGTGCAAATCACGGCCTGACGGAACGATCTCCTCTGTGATCCATCTTCAGGCTGAGTAATCGGGAGAGGTTTGAACGAACCAAAGGAGATCGCAGGCTGCGTCACAGTGGTGTAACGAAATTCAGGCTGGGCAGATTCAGTCTCGTCAGAAACTTGCAACTTCGGGTCCTGATACCCCTTACAAGCCGAGTAACAAAGAGATTCAGAGAAATCCAGCTTCCTACGAGGAGCATCTTTTGCTCGTATGGTAGATTTGGCAGGCAAAGTTTTCAGAGCTTTCAGACCCATCTGCACTCTTCTTCTCGAAGGACTAACCAATGTCCATTCTTCCTTACACTCATTCTGCCAATTGGCAAACTCTCGCTTCCAATTTGAACCGCCACGGCCCCAGAGATGGAAAAAACACTTAAAGTATTTGCATTCAAATTTACGCATATTGGAGATCATAAATCCCCCTTTCTTGCTAGACACATTGAAGGAGAAAACTCTATCTCTCAGAACTGAAACTTTTAGTTTATCACGATAACCACCAATAGCAGCATCGAGTGCCAGACCAACAGAAGTATCATCAAGTCTGAATGTAGCACGATCAAAAGAGACTACCATAATAAAGTGGCCTGAGTCCACAATCGGATGAACAGATGCAAAAAATTCCTTTCTGGTCTTCTTTGCAAAATGAATACCATGAGAAAAATCCAGACCAAGAGAAATAGATGCATGAACAGCCAAAGATGAACCCTCAGATAAATCTAACTCAGAGCACTGACCCTCAAATTCAGAGATCTGCCTATCCACAGGTTGCATCGTCTCATTGGAGACCAAAACCTCAGATGTATCACGCAATTCAGACTGCCCAGTGATCGTTTGCGGTGTAGACTTCACACATGCACGTATAGTGGCAGTATGGGATGGGAAGATTACCTTAGATCCCACGTCGATGTACTCGCCATTATCCATGCGACGTCCGACGATCGACGATCCTTTCGTGTTCTTGAGGGTAATCCAATCATGCGTCGTCCAGAGGTGAATCGCACCATCATAGGACTTCACACGTCCACGAGCCAGATCCTTGGAGGTCGTTTAGGTGACCTTCCAGATCCAACCCGGCAAGATCATATCGGATCCGGGGGTTTTGAAGGGTGGAGAGTGGGATGGGTGGATCGGAAAAAGGTTTCTATTGCCGGAGATGTGAGATCGCCGGTGTGGAGGTCACGGTGGTGGGGTGGAGGTGGGAGACCCATCTCACATAACATCTTGCCTTTGCCTTTGGCTTTGGCTTTTACTTGAAGAGAACATTGTTCTATGAGGTGAAGTATGAGAAGTTACCTATGTACTGTTTCTCCTGCGGCTTGCTTGGTGACTCCTCTGTGATGTGTCCGACCCCAGCCAGCAGGGATGAGTATGGATTTTTCCATGAGTATGGATTTTTGCCATGGAACATTGATAGGTTGTGTGTTCTAGACCCTAGGTGGAAAGAACAACGGATTTGTCTGGGCAGGGGTCCCACTCTGGACAGGGTTCTAGCTCCCAGCCGGCAAGCAAAGAAAATAAGGAGGCGGAGGTGACCTCGCCGGCTAAACCCCTCAAAACTCGGGTAAGGAAATCTACCACGGTGGGGAAAGGACAAAACTCTGGTTGATGGTGGAAGGATAGTTGGTCAGAAACACAAACAGGTTTATGTACCAAAGCCTACTGCTCCTTTGGCCATTGCAAACTATGCTACTAACCCGGAGGAGGGGGTTGCTTAACTAAATGCTTCAAACATAGCTGCGGTGATAGCGGCGGTGCTCGGAGTGATGACTCCAATAAAAAGCAGAAGAGTGAAGCAACAACACGATCGGCGGATCTGGCGGCGGCTGATTCTTAGCCCCGCCACTCGCAATGAGTCTTGCAGGATGGAACTGTCGAGGCTTAGGGTCAGACTCGACAGTGGGCGAACTCAAGTGGTTCGTCAAGAAGTATAGACCCGAGTTCCTTTTTCTATCGGAAACGAAGATGAAGGACAAGAGAGCTCAACATTTCATGTGGTCTCTGGGATTCACAAATAGCCTGGGCGTTAGCAGCGAAGGCCAAAGTGGTGGCTTGGTGCTGTTTTGGAAGCAGCCATACTCTGTGGAGCTGTTGGGTTATAACTCAAACTGTATCGATGTGGTCGTTACAGCGGAAGCAGCAGTGAAATGGCGAGCAACCTTTGTTTATGGAGAACCTCGAAAGAAAAGCGTCATGAGTTTTGGACTCTGATGCGCAATTTGATTAAGCAGGCAGGGCCCTTGGATCTGTTGCGTGACTTTAATGAGGTCCTTAGTCAAGATGAGCATTATGGCTCTTGCGATCGTTCGGAGGCTCAAATCCTTGGGTTCAAGGAATGCATGGATGATTGCGGTTTAGTGGATTTGGGGTTCTCAGGGCCCAAGTTTACATAGTCAAAAAGCAGGAGGCTGACAGGAATGTTCGTGTCAGATTGGACCGCGCCGTTGCTAATGGCGCCTTTACACAGCTGTTCGATGATTGCAGGGTGGAGAATGTGATTACGACTACGTCAGATCACTATGCTCTGACAATTACTTTGGGTAAGTTTGATAAGGGCTTTCTGATAAACCTATCCAGAGAGGATTCAAATTCAAAGCGGCCTGGTTAAGGGCCCCAGACTATCGGCAACTCCTGGAGCAGGCCTGGGCCGATAATTCCGCTGGGCCGACTTCTCTGCACACGACATGGGCCACACTGCACAGCGTTGCTGTATCGTTGGGCCAGTGGAGCCGTGATACCTTTGTGGCGGTCCACCGCAAATTCAAAAACTGGAGAAACAGCTCAAATATATTCGTTTGGCGCCATGGACTGATAACTCTGGAGTGAAAGCGATCGAACAGGAGCTCTGCGAACTGTTCGAACGAGAAGAGATCATGGAATGCCAGCTATCACGCGTTGATTGGTTGAAGGAAGGCGACCAAATACGGCATTCTTCCATGCACGAGCATCTGCTCACCGACGAACAAATAAAATCTCTGTGTTGGCTCGAGAAGATGGGTCAAGGTGCACTGACATGCAGGAGATCAAGGAAAGAGTGGCTGGGTTCTACTCAACCTTTTCACTTCAGAGCCTTGTGATCGGATGGATGAGGTGTTGGGTGCTATTCCGGGCAAGGTTTCGGATGACATGAAAGGGGACTTGTGCAAACCGTATGATAATGCCGAGATTAAACTAGCCTTGTTCCAAATGGGTCCAACTAAAGCTCTGGGGCCAGATGGCTTTCCGGCACTTTTTAATCAAACTCACTGGGAATTCTTTGAGGAGGAGATATGTACGGCAGTGAGGGGTTTTTTGGCTGGAGATTCGATCCCAGAGGGACTTTGTGACTCGATTATTGTGCTGATCCTGAAGGTAACACATCCTGATAATCTGAAGAATTTCTGCCCCATAAGTCTCTGCAATGTGTTGTGCAAGATAGCATCTAAGGTGTTGGCTAACCGGCTCAAGCTGATCCTCCTATTAATTATTTCTGAGTAGCAGAGTACCTTTGTGCCGGGTAGGCTCATCACTGATAATGCACTGATAGCTTATGAATGTCTACACACAATCCGCAGACAGCAGGTGAAGAAACCTTTCTTTGCTCTCAAGGTAGACATGATGAGGCGTATGATAGGGTAGAATGGAGCTACCTGCATGACTGCCTTGTGAAGCTAGGTTTTGATCAAGCACGGATCAGTTCGGTGATGAGGTATGTTACAATGGTCCGTTATGCGGTCAAGGTTAATGGTGATCTGACGGATCCGGTCATACCCACCCGAGGAATTAGGCAAGGGGACACGATAAGTCCATATTTGTTCTTACTGTATACGGAGGGCCTGTCTTGTCTACTACACCATCGAGAAGCTAGTGGGGAGTTACAAGGAATCAAAAATGGGCGTCATGGGCCTCCAATTATCTATTCATCTTCTTTTCGCTGACGATAGCATCTTCTTTGCTAGAAGTGATCAGCGGTCGGTGGAGGCGTTGCAGGCTACGCTGAAGTTGTATTGCGAGGGTTCTGGGCAGAAAATAAATCATGATAAGTCCAAAATCTTTTTGGAACCAACTGCAATGTGAATATCAAGGAGGAGGTCAAGAATAGGTTGGGAGTTCACTAATGTTGGCCCACTAATGTTGGCCGGTCCCCTGTAGGTGCGTTCCTCTTCCTAAATGACCGAGCATGGCAAAGAATGAACATTTGGTCGGATCGCCCTTTGTCAAGGACAGGGAAGGAGGCGCTTCTCAAAGCTGTCATCCAAGCCATTCCTACATTTATCATGAGCTATTTTTAGGTTACGGTTGTAAACTGCACGTTTATGCGGAAAGCGATCGCTGATTTTTGGTGGGGAATTGAGGATGGGCAGAAGAAAATGCACTTGAGGTCCTGGAGTGGCTGTCGACTCCTAAATCCCAAGGTGGGATGGGCTTCCGTGACCTGGTCCTTTTCAACAAGGCGATGCTTGGACGTTAGGCTTGGAGGCTGCTGACTGATCCAACATCCTTATGTGCTCGTGTGTTGAAAGGCCGTTATTTCCCGAACTGTGAGTTCTGGGATGCTCCGAGACCAAGGTCGTCCTACTATAGTTGGCACAGCATCTTGTTTGGCATGGAGCTCATACAACAAGGGGTTCGGTGGGGTATTGGAGATGGTAAGAGTACCAAAATTATGACAGACTACCGGATACCGGAGTGCCCTCCGGAGAAGCTTACTTCTATCCTACCAGTGCCTGGTGGCGCCTCTGTTGATTTTTTGTTGAACCAGGAGAATGGGACATGGGATGAAGAGGTGGTACGGAACTTCTTCGCTGATGATATTTCATCCAAAATTCTCCAGATACCGCTGAGCAGAAGTGGGGGTCAAGATTTCGCCTCATGGCCGTATGAGAAGTGTGGTGTCTATTCCGTGCGGTCAGCATATCACCTGGCTCGAGAACAGGACATCCAAATGAAGAGGAATAAATCTGGTAATGGCCTACCTTCTGTTCTGAATTTGGAGCTAGAAAAACTGTGGAAAAAGCTCTGGCAGATAAAGGCCCGGGTAAGATGAAAATTACCATGTGGCGCGCAGTTCATGATTGTCTTCCGAGCGGTCATCAACTTCGGCGCCGGCATGTTCCTGCCTCTGATGCGTGTTTCTTTTGTAACCGTGAGGAGCGGATTGAGCACACTTTGCTGTTTTGCCCTACGCCTATGCGGTTTGGCGAGAGGTGAAGGCAGTGTTCCCTGTCCATCTCAAAAGGAAGCAGTTCACCAATATCAAAGTATGGCTTTTCGACTTCCTGGCAAGAGCGGACGACCGCGAGGCGGTCACTTTGGCTGTTACGGTGTGGCACATCTGGAGCTCTCGCAATGCAGTTCGCAATGGAGAATTGTTAAAGCCACCGGGCAGTTTATTTTTGCAGATTAAATCCTATATCGAGATGATTCTGCAGCATCTTTTCAAGCCCCCAAACATCCATAGACATGAGACTAGTTCTACCCCAGTTTGGTCTCCGCCGCCGGAAGGTGTTGTAGTTGTCAATGTGGATGCTGCTTTGTTCTCGTCTTCATCAACGATGGGGGTAGGCGTCGTAATCAGGGACCACAGCGGAAAATTTCTGTCAGCTTGCAGTCAGGTTCTCCATGCGGTTACGTCGCTAGAAATAGCCGAAGCACTCGTCATTAGAATTACAGTCGCCCTTGTCAGAGAAGAAGGCGTGGACAGATTCATCCTGCTGTCGGATTGCCTCTCCGTTATTCAGCGTATCCACTCACCTATCAGAGACAGATCGCTGGTTGGAGTAGTAGTGGAGGATATCAAGTCCATCGCTGCTTCTTTTGCTTCTGTGACTTTCCGTCACCTTGGTCATTTATGTAATAATTCAGCACATACTTTTGCTCGTCGAGCAGAACAGTTTGGTAGTAGTTCCTTTCGTGATATGGTGCCGGATTTAATCCGGGACAAACTTTGTATTGACATGATTTGATCAATAAAGTGCTTGAATTCTCAAACAAAAAAATTTGGACATGATATAATCTCTTTGATATATGACCTTATTTTTTTGGCATGAAGCTTCATTCACCCCAAACAGGCATACATACACTTGCATTTTTCCCTTCAATAATTTTGAATGTTTTGAATTTTATAAGTACAAATTTTATTCCGAATTGCACGAACATATTCGGACACACCGGCTGCTCTGTGTTTGGCAGGAATCGAAATTTTCACATACTTTAGCTCGTCGAGCAGAACAGTTTGGTAGTAGTTCCTTTCGTGATATGGTGCCAGATTTCATCCGGGACAAACTATGTATTGACATGATTTGATCAATAAAGTGCTTGAACTCTCAAAAAAAAGGTTTGGACATGATATAATCTCTTTGATATATGACCTTTTTATTGGCATGGAGCTTCATTCACCCCAAACAGGTATACATATACTTGCATTTTTTTCCTTCAATAATT